>CM047879.1:2422252-2463088 GCA_026212405.1 Petrea volubilis
CTTCCACTTGTGTGCTCCTGCACACTGGCACGCCCGCACTCGAACATAAAGAAGCTCACTTCGAATCGGCTGTTTTCCCATCGAACTCGGCCGGTTCGAACCCTGAGCGGCCACTTCGGCGCTACCGGAAGAAATTTATGCAAACACTCTTATTTAGCTGTCACCATAATTCAAATGTAAGAAAGGGACAATTAGCACAGCAACTCTTGTTGGACATGACCGGACCAGTATCCCACTTCTTAAATATTGATCGAGTCATTGCTACTGTCCATATGGCTCGTTTGTCACCAAAAACTTTTCAAATACCTATTAGACCCAAATCCCTCCCCTATAATGCAATTAGTTTACGGATTATTATCTTAAACAAGTTGAAACTCGAACCCATAGTCCCCCTATATAATGCAATATTTCAGAAAATTCTAACCCAAAATCGACAAGAATTAAGTGATGTTAATTTAAAAATAAGCGATAATATATTATACTCATCAATCGTTATGTAATTAATGTATATTATAAAAATAATAATTAATTATATAATAATTTATTAATATATAATTTATTAAATTCAATCAAATTAAATTTGCGAAAATTATTTTGTCACATTTATTTTTACATTTCACGTGTACACATCAAACATAAAATATGCGCATCCAATTATTCAAAGAAAAACACCCCAAGCATATAAAATATGTGTACTAGAAACTTCGTCCTCTTCCCCTTGGCTCACCCTGTTTAAAACCTCCACCACACCCCACCCCGATCCACTCAACTTTTTGTACATACAGATCAACAGTCTCTCACTCTCTCTCTCTCTCTCCCTTGTTTCAACACCCAAACAAACACACTGTTTTTTCCTCCTCCAATGGCTTCCTCCCCTGTTTTCCTCCTTATCATCATCTCTCTCCTCACAAAACACATCCCACTCTGTCTCTCATCATCACCTCTTCTCCTACCCTTATCCCATTCTCTCTCCACCGCCCACTTCAATACCACTCACAACCTCCTCAAGTCCACCGCCACCCGCTCCGCCGCCCGCTTCCGCCGCCACCGCCGCCAAGTCTCCCTCCCCCTCTCCCCCGGCAGCGACTACACCCTATCCTTCTCCGTTGGCCCACAGACCATCTCCCTCTACATGGACACCGGCAGCGACGTCATCTGGCTCCCCTGCCACCCCTTTCAATGCATCCTCTGCGACGGCAAATATTCCCCCTCCGCCGTCCCCCACCCGGGCCCATTCAACATCTCCTCCGCCGCCACCCCCACCGGCTGTAAATCCGCCGCCTGCTCCGCCGTCCACTCCTCCCTCCCGTTCTCCGATCTCTGCGCCATCGCTAAATGTCCCCTCGAATCAATCGAAATCAGCGACTGTAAGTCCTTCTCCTGCCCCCCATTTTACTACGCCTACGGCGACGGAAGCTTTGTTGCGAAGCTTTACGAGGACACTTTCTCGATTCCCATGTCAACACCGCCATTAAAACTGCCGAAATTCACCTTCGGCTGCGCTCACAGCGCCCTCGGCGAGCCCATCGGTGTCGCCGGATTCGGCCGGGGGGTCCTTTCCTTGCCGGCCCAACTCGCTCGGAGCTCGCCCGAGATCGGGAATTACTTCTCTTATTGCTTGATATCTCACTCCTTTGACGCCGAGCGAGTCCACCGACTGAGTCCGCTCATTCTTGGCCGGTACGACGAACAGAGCAAGGCCGAGTCCAAGGCCGAGCCGACTCCTTTGGATGAAAATGGAGGTGTTTATTACAGCTACACGCCATTGTTGGATAATCTCAGGCACGCCTACTTCTACTGCGTGGGGCTGGAGGCCGTATCCGTAGGCAAGAGGAGAATAAACGCGCCGCCGAGTCTACGGCGGGTCGATGAAAAAGGCGACGGCGGGATGGTGGTGGATTCGGGGACCACTTTCACCATGCTACCGAGCAAATTCTACAGCTCTGTAATTGGCGAGTTTGATAAACGGGTCGGAAAGATTTACAAGCGGGCCAGTAAGATTGAGGAGACGACCGGGCTCAGCCCATGTTACTATGGCGACGAGATGTTTGCGCATGTGCCGTCGTTGGTGTTCCATTTTGGCGGGAACTCGACGGTGGCGATGCCGCGGAGGAATTACTTTTACGAGTTTGTGGACGGTGGGGAGAGGCGGAAGGTGGGTTGTTTTATGCTGATGGACGGCGGCGATGAGGCGGAGAGCGGCAGCGGGCCGGCGGGCCTGCTGGGGAATTACCAGCAGCAGGGGTTTGAGGTGGTTTATGACTTGGAGCTAAAACGGGTCGGGTTCGCTAGAAGGAAGTGCGCATCTTTGTGGGATAGTTTCAAGCAGGGCTAACATGCGCCGTTTAAGAAAGTCAACCTGGATTATTGAGGCTGGTCAAACAGGTCAAGCTATGAAGTTTTGTGAAAGTAAATATGTAAATCCCTCATATGTTAATTTTTTTTTCTCTTTTTCGTTGAATGTGTAGATATTACAATGTGGAATTACTTTGCGTACATTTTACATATTATGCATGTATTTTTCCTCTTTTTATTTTTTCTTTTCTTTCAAATAAAAGCTCTTCTTTAATTCCATCGCGAAGTAATAATCTAATTCAAGTTCCAGGTGGGAATTGCAGATATTTACGCTTTATCTACTTTATATCATTAATTTTAAAAGATGAAGACTAGTAGTGAAAAATGAAAAGCATAACATAGCAATGTCGGAATTTGTTTAGTGCTGGGAATATTTTCTAAAAATATTTCAATAAAACCAAAAGTTTTTTTTTTAAAACACATTTTATATTGTTTGAGTTCAAAAATAAAGTTTTATTCAAATTCAAGATGGGCCAATAGGATTTTGTTTAGTGCTGAGAATATTTTCTAAAAATATTTCAATAAAACCAATTTTTTTTTAAAAACACATTTTATATTGTCTGAGATCAAAAATAAATTTTTATTCAAATTCGGGATGAGCCAATATGGGCGAACTAAGATAGAAGTGGGCCTAAGCTATTTCGACACAAAATAAGCCTGACTTGGGCTAAGGCCAAGGCTAAGATTAAGATTTTGTTTATTGAAAGCCCACGGCCCAATCGGCCAAGGGTGGAAATAAAAAGAAAAATAAAACAAAGTCAAGATTAATCCTTATTTTTATGGGTTATTAGAATATAAAATAACAAATTATTAAAAATAGGCATTGTTATAAATATACATGTTAAAAATAAAAGCCATGTGATATTAAAACTTTCAAAATTCAAACAAGATAACATAATTGCCATATTTAAAAAACAAGGACCACCATTCATTTCGAATTGTCAAGTTGAATAATCCAATTCGGGAAGCGGTTATAGCATCAAGTTTATGAAATGGAGCTGGATTCATCAACTAAAACAAGTCTAAGACTCCAATCAACAACTCTTCAATCAAGAAGTCTATGCTTTTTTTATTGTTTTAGCTCTGATGAATACATATTAGCTTAATTCATAAATAGAAAACCGTTATGTGAGTGTTCGTAGCCATGCTCATTTGGCTTGAGATGAGATTATCAATGTGTCTACTTTATAACCTCGCAAGGTTGTAGCCATCGCTGGCCTGGGTTGGCCCCAATTCACGATGAGATATAAATGCGATTAAGTAGCATCTCGTATTCATGTCAAGCGCATGTATTAGGGGGTGCAACAAAAGCTATCAATACTCGTAGGGCAGTAGAATTCTTTCAATGCATTTGAGTGCAGCCATCGTATGGAGTCATACATGCGTTTTTGTTGTAGTCAATGTCCTTGAGAGTGGTAGATATGACCCGTGTCATCAATATACTTGCTTGTAGATAAGGTTTGTATTATCAATAACGATTAGCCATCGTATTCAATGCACCTTTTTGTTTTATGTTTTTGGCCCTTCTCAATCTTTGGAGTACTAAATTTTATGTCCTATATTGAATTGTAAGCATGTAGAACCTTAGGGGTAGTGTTTGCCTATTCTGACGCAATTGTCTTGTGAATAGAAGTTTAAGGCACAATTCATCAAACTTAAAACAAGCAGACTTCAATTTGTGTGTTCCTTTCACACTAGCATGGCCGCACTGAACGAACTCAATTCAAAATTGCTGTTTTCATATCGAACATATTAGCGTGGGTAACAGTGGGTAACAAAATTTTATTCAAACATATAAAATTGGCACACTTGGTGGGACAATAATTGCAATGTCGAGAAGGTTTTCTCTATATATAGATTCTAGGAAGCACGTTTTATTCTGTTCTATTACATATTTGCATTTTTTATTAAAAAATCACAAAAAAAAAAGAATGGGCATGGGACCACGCTTGCAGAGCCAAACTAAAAGTGAGCATAATGGTACATAAAGTAAAAACAAGGTGGGTAATGATTCCAACGAGAGAGGTGGACACTATTCACCCCCCAATGTTCAGGCAATCATTGTTAGGCTCGAACAGAACCAAAAAGCGCCTGAAGAGGCACCAATTCAAGAAGCACTTGCCTTATTGGCCAGAGCAACCAACTATGGCGAGGATCCACTGTACGTCATGAAGAAGTGGATCGTTGAACCTAACCGTATGTTTCAAGAGCTGATGGTGAAATAACAAAAAGAAGATTCGAAGAGGGCCGAACTCATGGTCTCCATGCTAGAGTCACTCCGAATGTCCGATCTACATGACGAAATAAACCTACGCAACATGGCAACAAAGATGGATAGCATTCCGCTGGTAAAGGAACACATCCACATCCAAGTGAGTCTAAACAACATCATAGGCCGGAGCACGCCGAACTACAGCCAGAGCTACTCAATCTTGGAGGTAACCATCGTTGTGGAAGACTAGGCCTTAATTTTGATTTTGGAAAGAGAGTGGTGTTCAAGTGTACTCTTGGAATGGAAGGATCAAGCTCGAAGGCCCATGTCGACTAGCCTTCCATTCCTTACGCGATGTCATATGGGATGGATAGAGACCAAACAACCATGATTCAAAGTGACACCACAACTATGTCTCGTCAAGAGGTACCGGTAATGTTGCAACAAGAGCTTGCAAGGCATAAGCGATTATCCTTGCTGCCCAAGTATTCACGTCCATATCCCCGAAAAATCAATTTGATTCTTTTTCCCCCAGGATTTGGGGTTCCTATTTTCACATTGTTTAATGAGGATGAATCACAAATCACGATTGAACATATTGCCAAGTTCACCACACAAAGTGGGAAAGTCGGAATGGATGATAATTTGAAATTGCGTTTATATCCTAATTCTCTAATTGGTGAAGTTTTCTTGTGGTATATCAAATTGAAACCAGGTTTGGTTGCAGACTGGCCAACTATGGAGAGTTTATTCTGTAGTCACTTCTATCGACTCCCCCGAGGTATCCATATTGGAATTAGCCAATATGAGACAAACACCTGGGGAGTCAACTGAAGAGTATATAGGCAGATTTATCCAGGTCAGGCACTTTTATCTAGTGATCATGCCTAAAAAGAGCTACATTAGTTTGGACATTGGTGGTATGCATGTCGAATTAAAGAAGAAAATATTTGGCCAACAATTTGTGTCAATATGTGACCTAATGAAACATGAAACTGAATATAAACTAATCAAATACTCTAAGTGTTGAGTAAAATTTGTGGACTTAATGATGAGATCGTCAACGTAGATCTTGACAAAATCATTCATGTAGTCATAAAAAATGCAATTCATGTCTCTCTGATACGTGGCCCCGGTATTTTAAGACCGAACGACATTACCTTCCATTAGGAGGTACCAATACCCCCCGGGTATTGGAAGGCTAGTTTCAGAATGTCCTCTTCGGCCACAAAGATCTTATTATAACCTGTGTTACCGTTGACAAGAGTTAAAAACTCATGTCTTACTACGACATTGATCATCATGTCTACCATTGGCATCGTGTACTCATCTTTAGGTGACGCCAAATTTAAATCCCTAAAATCTATGTAGATTCTAAGTTTGCTATTCCTTTTGATGATTGGTATAACATTGGCCACCTATTTGAGGTATCTGGCCACTTCCATGAAGTCTGCTTTGAGTAGTTTCTGGATCTCTTCTTTAATTAGAACATAGGCTACTTCGGACATTCATCGAAGAGGCTATTTTCGTGGCTTAAACCCTAGTAAGATGGGCATATAATGTTCAACCAAATCTTTGCGGAGATCAGGCATCTTATCATAATACCATGCGAAATAGTCCTTGTACTATTTTAGTAAATTGACCATGACCTCCTTGTTTTCAAGGCTTAATCTCTTTGACTGGCGGTAGTGCCTGTGGAACAAAGCCTTAAAGCCAAGAAGATTACGGGCTGACTATCATCCCACACTTCCTTGATAGAACCAGTTTCATCACCGCAACTATTATTAGCCATAAAGCCAAGATGAAATACCTATACCATGTTGCATTCCATATGGATGGTATCACCACTGGTTGATACTATGTCTAAAGGTTTGCTTTCCACTGGCAATTCCCTATCTTTCTGATTTAGTTCCTCCATCTTCTCGATCCACTCCTCCAAAGGATCATCCTCTCTGTCATCCTTCAAATCATTTGCAGCACTGCTCTTTGATTCATCATTTGTTGAGATAATCAAAATGACTTTTTTCTTCAGTTGGATGCCAATCAAAATGACTTCCTAGCCTTTCAAACCAATTCAAATCATAGGCTTTCCTTTGGTAGGTTTGGTTGTTTCTGTCTTAAGCTATTTAGCTTACTTGCACTATCTTAGATATCTCCGGTATTGTGTATGGGTCATTTTGTGGGGGCTCTTCCCATTAGAGAGCTTTGGATGCCTCAATGTAGTCCAATGACCCTCTCGGGCTGGTAGTGGCCTAATGAACCTGGAATGAATCGGCTCTTGAACTACTCACATCTTCGAAGTAGGCTAAAGGGTGCCTTCCTCTTATCACTTGCTTATCTATCAACCCTTCGAAGTGAATTTCAATCTTTTTTATTTCCATTTCATACACGTCGCAATGACTCACCATTGGCACAATGCCCCTAGAGTGTATGAGCAGGGGAATATGGTACAATAGGCGGTTGTGGAACAATAAAAAAACTAGTCATGGGATTGGCCCAATGATAATATGGACTTATTGCTCCTGTTGGATAGAACCTTGGCATTGTTCCCATTTCAGAATGGCACCTTGCAAAGAGTCTAAGCTGCTACTCTCATTGTATTGTCATTTATTTATTATGCTGGTCTTTCTTTTCAATCGCTTCATCTTGCATATTAACCAAGTTAATGCCTTCTTCTTGAAATGATTCTGTCACGACCCGAAAAAATACCCTTTTATTTTATTAAAATATGTTGGACTGAAACGCGCAACGATAATATTTTCATAGTTGTATAAATAATAATTTTCACATAAGATTTGTACAAAATATAAGAGTTACAATTTGCACAAAATACAAAAGTAACTTTATTAAGTAAAATGCTTCAAAACACCCATTGTTTCCACTGCGCTTCTCAAATGCCTCCGCTTGTTTCTGTCTAAAAAATATTGGAAAAGAGGAGTCAACGCGACGGTTGAGTAGAAATTTTACTTGATCACATAAGGTGAAGGTGTGTGTTTAGGTGAACATAATCACATAATTTCACATAAAGATCACAATTTTATATTTTAGGAGAGCATATGCTTGACATAATAAGGCATGAACATAAACTAGAGCATATAAATTACACTTAAGGTGTATTTTAAACATAGATGCAAGCATAAACAACTAGACTTATGAAATCAAGCAAAATTCCTACCTTTTCAAATGTTTTTAGGGATAAAAGAGGGCATATCAAGGGTTATATGGAAGGATAATAGGTATACATGGATGAAAATAGAAGGGTTTGTATGTATATATATGTGGGTGGAAGATAAGTTATAAATAGGAAGTGTTTTGGGTGTTGAGAGTAAAATAAATGTGGGGGTGTGTTTGTAGGCGGGATTTGTGGGATGAAAATGGGGTTGGGGTTGTGATCTATTTATAGAGGAGGAAGAGAAGAAATGTCGAATATTATTACAAAATAAATATATAAACCATTCATTCTATATAATTATTTACATGTACACATTACTATATTGATAACCTAGTATATATATATATTTATGTATGTGGACATGTAGGTTTATATGTAGATATATAAATCACCACTAGTCTATATATGTGGATGTGTGTGTGGATATGTAGATATAGAAATTACCACTAGGTGATATATGGATGTGTGTGTGTATAAGTAGATAGATAAATCACCACTAGTTTATATATGAACGTATGTGTTACATGTACACATTACTATATTGATAACCTAGTATATATATATATTTATGTATGCGGACATGTAGGTGTATATGTAGATATATAAATCACTACTAGTCTATATATGTGGATGTGTGTGTGGATATGTAGATATAGAAATTACCACTAGGTGATATATGGATGTGTGTGTGTATAAGTAGATAGATAAATCACCACTAGTTTATATATGGACGTATGTGTGTACATGTAGATATATAAATTACCCCTAATATATATATGGATGTGTGTGTGTACATGTAGATAGATAAATCACCAAGTATATATGTATTGGAGGGGATATTCTTGCAAAACAATTGTAAAATATACTAAAAATCTAGACTTTATATTTTTCATTTAATTAAAATCCGAAAATTAGGTTTATAAATAATTAAAATTCAAAAATTATGTTTATAAATAATTAAAATTTGAAGATTATACATATAAAGTCAGAAAATATATTGTTGTATTTATAAAATTTGAAAATTGTATAATTTATTTAGAAAATTCAAAAATAAAATAAATACAGGTTTAAAATATTTATTTAAATAAATTTTCCAAAAATAATAATCACAATTCAAAATTAATACTTTAAGGTCTAATTTATAAAGTAATTTTAAAGAATAAAATTTGGAAATCACAAAAATTTCAGGAATTAAAAGATTTTATATCAAATATTTTGCATGAAACATAATATATAATAAATTTTAAAATACTAGGAAGTACCGGGGCATTACATCTTTTCTTACCAATTCCCATATGTTTTTTGTTCATCCATTTTAGCAAGAAGCGTAACATGTCATTATCCAGACAGTTCTAGATCAACCATTTGAAAACTAAACAATCATTCGTATTATGACTCAATGCATTGTGAAACTTGCATGAAGACTTACCGTCCAACTTTTTGGCCGTTGGCATTCTATGATCACTAGAAATTGTGATTTTGCCATCGACCTATACCTGGTCGAAAATAGTCTTAGTTTTTGATACATCAAAAGCATAACCCCTTTTCCTATCAGAATGGAATTCTAGCTTGTTTAACATGCCAGAAGGAATTTTGATATGAGGCTGTAATACCCTTAGCTTTACTAAGGCAGG
This sequence comes from Petrea volubilis, assembly GCA_026212405.1. NCBI lineage: Eukaryota > Viridiplantae > Streptophyta > Magnoliopsida > Lamiales > Verbenaceae > Petrea > Petrea volubilis. Next base: position 2,431,626 of record CM047879.1, read on the forward strand.
ATAGACTGTGTTCTTTTGACAAACCACTTGGGCTAAACCCACTTCGTTATACCATTGACTCTCTTCGACACTAACTCGATTATCTTGAATTTTGACTAGGCCTACTTGCTCGTAAGTGGCCTTGTCGTGGTAACCTTTGTGGTTCTCTTCCCTCAACAACTTTTCATATTTAGCTCATGTTTGATTAGGTCAAATATTGACATGAATCTTTGGCAAACATTTTCTTTTTCAATTCAAGGTGCATACCCCATATGGCTAAACTAATTTAACTATCTTCAGGCATGATTACTGGACAAAAGTGCCTGGCCCAGACAAATCTACCCATGTAATCTTCAACTGACTACCCCGACATTTGTGTCATATTAGCTAACTCCGATATGGACACCCCAAGGGGTAGTCGATAAAAGTGACCATGGAATAAACTTTTCATAGTTGGCCAGTCTGGAACGGAACTTGGTTTCAACTTGACATACCACAAAAAAGCTTCACCAGTTAGAGAATTAGGAAATAAACACAATATTATGACTTCCCCACACTATTTGGTGAATTTAGTAATGTGTTCGATGGTGGTTTGTGACCCATCCCCATTCAATAATGAAAACATGGGAATCCTAAACCCCAGGGGAAAAGGAATCAAGTCTATCTCATGGGGATATAGATAAGAATACCTAGATGGTTAGGCTGACTCCTTATGCCTTGCTAGCTCTTACCGTAATATTTTCTATATCTCTTGGTGAGATATGGCTGTGTTGTTATTTGGAATCGTGGTTGGTCGGGCCTCTATCCATTTCGTAGGGCATTACATAGGGTATGGCAGTCTCGTCAGAATGGCTCCTAGAACTTGACCCTTCCCCATCCAAGAGTACGCCATTGGATTTGAACGCCACTTTCTTACAAGTGTCAAAATTAAGGCCAAGTCTTCCACAACAATAGTTACCTCTAAGATTTAGCCTCTCCGGCTATAGAGCAGCTTGTTCAAGCCTGTAACGCTGTTCGACCTCACTCTGTTGTGGAGTTTCCTCACCGTCGAAAGGTTAGGAAAACTATCCATCTTTAGTGGCACGTTGCGCATGTGCATTTCATAATGTAAATCAGACATTCAGAGAGATTCTAGCACATAGGCCATAAGTTTGACCCTTTCTAATTCTTCCTTTCGTTGTCTGTCCCAAAGCTCTTGGAATCTGCGGTTGGACTCCCCAATCCATTTCTCCATCACGTACAATGCATCCTCCATACAATTGCCGCTCTAGCCAATAAAGCAAGTGCTTCTTGAATTGGCGTCTCTGCTGGAACTCTTCGATTTTGTTTGAGCCTTTCAATGATTGCCTGAAAGTCAGGAGGGAGTTTATTCCACCACTTTTATTGGAACCGCAGTCTGTTTCGTTTTGGCTCTCTATGCCATTTTGCTCACTTTTGGTTTGGCTCCGCAAGCGCAACCCCTTACTGAATCTTTTTTTTTTGTGATTTTTCTTAACAAAACCTATGTAGAAAAAAGCTTTTTGATACTTTGGACATTGTCACAATTTTATATGTTTGCATAAAAATTTGACAGTCATGCTGACATGTTGACTCAGCATTCGAAATCACTAAATTAGATTTTAAAATATTAACTTCGAAGTGAGTTTGTGTTTTAGTGCGGGTGTGGCAGTGTGTAAAGAACACACAAAATAAAGTCTTTTCGATTTAAATTTGATTGATTGCGCCTTGACTTCTAATCTAAAAGAAGAATGCGTTGGAGTAGGCAAGCACTACCCCTAAGGTTCTACATGCCTACACTTTAATATAGGATTTAAAATTTCGTACTCGAAAGATAGAAAAGGGTCTAAAAATATAAAATAAGGAGATGCATTGAAAGACGATGGCTACTCGCGATGAATAATACAAACTTTATCTAGAAACATGTACATTAATGACACAAGCAATATCTACTGGTCAAGTGCATTGAAAAACTGGTAGGGACATTGACTACAAGTATAACGCATTGATGACTCTGTACGATTTGCACTATCCTATGAGCGTTAATGACTTTAGCTATACCTCCTTATGCATGTGCTTAACATGAATGCGAGATATCACTCAGTCGTATTGATATCTCATCCCGAATTAAACCCAAAAAGGGGTGAGTGATGGCTACCACCTCGTGACATTACGGAGTTGACACATTGACCTCATCATGAACCAAATGAGCATGGCTACGAATACTTACATAATGATTTTCTACCTACTAAACTAAGCTAATCTTTGTTCATTTGAACTAAAAATTGAAGAAGTATAGACTTCTTGATTGAAGTGTTGTTGTTGTTGTTGATTGTGGCTCGGATGATCGAGATCAAGTCAGGAACTTAATGATGATTCGTATTTGAATACGAAAATTCTCTACATCAAACAAAAGGTTTATAAGGTATAATTTTGTTTGAGCTTTAATAAACATGTTTGTTATTAGCATAAGATCTGCGTCGCAATAGGAACAGGATGTGCTTTTGCATAATAGTTATGTATTAAAATTTTTATATTTTCATTGCATTAGCATTCCGAAATCTATGCGAAACTAACACATTTCTATTAATTTAATGTGTACTCATCAATACAACCACAACAATATTTTATATTTTGTCTTATTCTCTTTATGATATTTAGAGTCATTCAAAACTTCACAAGTTATTTGATTTTAGTATATTTTCACCAGCTGTTACCATAACTAATCAGGAGATGTTCATTTTTGTTCAATAATCAGTGCATAATTTGAGTGTTGATTCAGGTATCCAATTAGAATCAGACAGATGTCCAATTGAATAGATCAGAGCACCGCTGCTTTGGTGGATCAAGTGGACCCAATGTGCTCTCTTTCATTTCAAATTCAGAACAATTAATGAACATAAAACAAATGATGAGAAAAAAGGACAAATACATAGCATAAAGTCTTGTCTTGCATACTCGTAACATGCTTTCAATAATGGTACCATCCGGTTTGAACCACTATCTAGTTATCCAACTTATGTCATCACAGGAACAAATGTACATATGCCTTGAATTTGAACCTTGGTTGTGATGACGTCTATTGGAAACAACACATTACTTCGAGCTTAGCAATCTTTAGGGGTGACACGTTAATAGCCATGTGTCCTGATCCTGTTTCATGAATATTTTTCAAGGAGTAACCTGTCTCCTCTAATCACGGCCACGATAATATTCACTAGTTGGGCATCTCCGAAGATGTACTACTCACATCTTGTCACTTAAGACCTTGACCCCATTCAGAGCAAGGCTCTTACTATACTAGAAATAATACAGCACCTCCCAGGCATACCAGAGGACAGACTTCAGGTATATAGTACTAGTCTAAATTTAGGTGCTAACGTTTACACCCAACAACTTGTTTATAACCACATTGAACCTTCCTTGTGGGATCTACACTTGGTAGGTTGGGTTACTACTGTCAGTGTAAACTCAATGGGTTACAAGTCCCATCATCAGCCTGACCTTTTGGAATGAGTTGAACTCAAGTCCTTTCGTTAAAGAATCAACCACATTGTCTTTAGTACCAACAAAATCAATGGCTACAATTCTTTCCGACACTATCTCCCTTATAGACTTCAGTCTAACTTTGATGTGTCTCTTAGTCTTTTGATTATACTTGGAACTCCGTATTTTTGCAATTGTAGTTTGATTATCACAATGCAAGGCAATGGTAGGGACAAGTTTACTCACCATGGGTAACCCACACATCAACTCATGAAGCCACTCAACCTCAGTTCCAGTAGTATCTAAAGCACATAACTCAGCCTCAAACGTAGACTGAGTTATGATCGTCTATTTTGTAGATTTCCAGGAGACAACGCCTCCACCCAGAGTAAATACATACCATGTACATCCATTACTCCCGGAGTTTTGGACAATCCAACTCGCATCACTAAATCCCTTAAGAACTTCAGGGAATTTTTCGTAATGCAGCCCAAGGGAACTTGTACCTTTAAAGTATCTTATTACCCTATCCAAAGCCTCCCAATGAATACGATCATGACAACTCATATATCTAGCCAACTTAGAGACCGCAAATGAAATATCTAGTCTCATACCATTATCTAAATATTGCAAGCTTCCAATCACTTGAGAATATCTTAATTGAGACACTGGAGTACCAGACTTATCCTTGAAAAGAGTCACAGAATGATCATAAGACGTTTTCAGGATTCTACCGTTAGTATAACAAAATTTCTCAATTATCTTTTTAACATAATGAGATTGAAAAATTGTTATACCCTCAGTTGACCGAATCAACTTGAGTCCTAGAATCACACTAGCTTCACCCATGTCTTTCATTTCAAACTTACTTTTCAAGAATTCTTTCGTCTCATTAATAATCTCAAGATTCGACCCTATTAATAATATATCATCCACATAAAGGCATAAAACAATACATGAATCACCTTTTATTTTGCAGTATACACACTTATCATTATCATTTACAATAAAACCAAAGTTTAATATAGTTTTATAAAACTTTTCATGCCACTATTTAGGCGCTTGTTTCAACCCATAAAGAGATTTGACAAGCTTACAGACTTTGTTTTCACTCCCGATAGCTACAAATCCCTCTGGATGTTCCATATATATCTCTTCTTCTAGATCACCATACAAGAAGGCTATTTTCACATCCATCTGATGGATAGTGAATTTATATATGGAAGCCAGTGCAATCAGCACGCGGATTGTAGTTAATCGAGCTGCAGGGGAATATGTATCAAAGTAGTCAATCCCCTCTTTTTGTCTAAACTCTTTGGCAACCAATCTAACTTTACACTTATCAATAGTACCATCAGCTTTCAATTTCTTCTTAAAGATCCATTTATATCCAATAGTAGTACATCCCGGCAGTAAATTGACTAGTTCCCATGTCCCGTTGGAGACAATGGAGTCGATTTCACTTTTGATAGCTACTTTCCAATGCTTAGCCTCAGAAGAAGCCATAGTATCTTTGAAAGTCACAGGATCATCTTCGATATTGTAGGTGACAAAGTCACTTCCAAAATCTTTAGCGATCCTGGCTCGCTCACTACGACGAGGTTCATTAACCTCATCAAAAGTAGAACCGGAACTACTTGGATTTACCCCCCCATTTGTCATCCTTTCTACATGTTCGGGAATGGAACCAGATGCGAGGGCTAGAATCTAAAATCGAAACATCTTCGGGTATTTCTTGTTTCAAAGGGAATGCATTTTCGAAGGACGCAGCATCACGTAATTCGACTATTGTGTTAACATCTATGTCAGAAATCTCAGACTTAATGACTAAGAATCTCATGGCATAACTTGTTTCTACATAGCCCAGAAAGACTGCATCAACAGTTTTTGGACCAAGCTTCTTTTGTTTGTGTTCAGGGACTAGGACTTTTGCAAGACATCCCTACACATTGGAATATTTTAAGCTTGGTTTTTTGCCTTTCCAAAAGTCGAATGGAGTGCGTTATTTATGTTTCAGAGGGACTCTATTCAGAATATGGCAAGCCGTATTCAAAGCCTCTCCCCACATATATTTCGGCAATCCAGAATTCAAAAGCAGACTGTTAATTATGTCTTTAAATGTCCTATTTTTACGTTCTACTACACCATTCGAGTAAAGTGAATATGGAGGAGTTTCTTCATGAATAATACCAAAATTTTGGCAATATTCAACAAATGAGTTCGACTCATATTCACGACCTCTATCTGATCAGTACTCTTTTAATTTTCTTGCCAGTTTGATTTTTAGCTTCATTCTTAAAAATGATAAACTTTTCAAGTGCTTCATCTTTATGTTTCATTAAATAAACATAACAATATTTATTGCAATCATCTATAAAAGTGATAAAATATCGATTCTGATCTCGTGTTAAGAGCCCATTGAACTCACAAATATCTGTGTGTACTAAATCAAGTATTTCAGTATCCCTTTCAACTGTTTGATAGGGTTTTCTTACTTGTTTAGCCTCTACACACACTTGACATTTGTGATTCTGTCCAATGTCATGTGTTGGAATCAGATTTAAATTCATCATTGTTTTAATAGAACCGAAATTTAAATGACCCAACCGTGCATGCCATACAATGGAATTTTCTATATTATTAATAACAACATCATTATAAAAATTCGAACTATTGGAACTAGAAACACTAGCATATTCAATCCGTACTTTAAATAAACCTTCAGATAAATAGCCTTTGCCAATAAAAGTTCCGTAATGTAAAATTACAACTTTATTTAGCTTAAATGAAAGCTCACAACCCTCTTTGACTAATATTGAACCACTAATAATGTTCCGTCTAACAGAAGGGACGTGATGCACTCGTTGCAAAGATAGTGTGCACCCTGAGGGAAACCTTAGGTCCACGCATCCTATCCTAAGTACTTGTGCAGTACTTGCATTTCCCATCCTCACGGATTGTCTATCAATTGGCTGGTATGACACAAATAAAGACTTATCAGCACAAACGTGCACATTTGCTCCAGTATCAATAAGCCAATCAAACGGTTTATAGATAGTCAAAAGTTCGGGTTCAAAAGAAACATACCTATCAATGTGTCCATGAGAACTAGCAATGCCAGCCTCAATCATGTTGACTATTGGTCCTGAGGGTTTTGGTTTGGTCTTTCCTTTTTTTGCCTTGTTGGGACATACCTTGGCATAATGACCAACCTGTCCACAAATCCAGCATGGTTTGTTTGCTTTTGGCTTTTTGGCTTTAGCTTTTCCTTTATCAATGGTTTTAGAATTCAGATTGACATTTTTTAGCTTAGGGTTTTTCTTTCCAATAGTCAAAACATTTGCTTTTGACTGGAATTCAACTGGTACCGAGTGGGTCTGATTCCTATGTTCCTCTTTTATATTTATAGCAATCATTAAATCATCGAGGGATAAGTTTCCTTTGTGATTTTTTAAAGACATTCCAAAACTTTCTCAATATCGAGGAAAGTTTTCAATAATTGCCATAACCATGAACTTTTCTAGAAGTTTCATTTCAGCATCAACAAGTGAATGTTCCAGATTAATTAGATCATGGGTTTGTTCATACACTAACTTACTTCAACCATTTGATACTTCAGGAATTTCGAAACAGAATACTTTTCGAGACCTTGCTCCTCAGTATTGTATTTCTTATCCAATGCTTCCCAAAGTGACTTCGCAATGTAGAGTCTGAGCAATAGACATCGAAGAGAATATTTGACAAACATGACAAAATGATTCCTCTGCCTATTTGATCTCGCTCAGTCCACATTGCGATTTCATTAGTCTTTGGGTCAGTATCAGTAGGTAGTGGTTTGTCAGTCTGAATTACAGATAAGAGCCCTTTCATTATGAACCAAATCTTCATTCGTTGTTGCTAACGATTAAAGAATTGACCAGCAAATGGTTCAGGCTAACCGTTCAAGTCAATTTTTAAGGAACCAAATGAACCAGTAGTTAAACTCGACGCTATTATAAATATATTAAATGAATAAACCCCGAATATTTCTTGTATTTATTTGAAAGGGTACAACTGAATCACTAGGTTGAGCCGGTTTGCCTTAAAGAAATATTCGCCCCACTGACCGGTGCGATGGGCCTGTGATACTCCTTCTAGGATAAGACAGTCTCAGCTCGATGATGAAATGACACGCCTATAGCCATGCCCAGAGCCCCTATTTATAGGACGGTAAGAATATTCCTCGGGAAGTCCAACGGACGCCTATAATTATTACCAACTATCACAACCCAACGGTCAATTTTTGAAATTACCACCAACGCCTGATCGAGAATGCCTGAGCGAAGCCACGAGCGACATCTTCTCGAATAGTTCACGGCCTGCTCGTATAGGGCGAATCGGTCAGACCATGAACTGGGGGGACTAATAACGTAGCTAAATCCGCCCCTGGCCGCGTGTTCGCCAGCTCAGCTCAAACGTTGACTCCAGCTCAGCGCAAAGCTCCAGCTTGGAGTCGCCATGTGTCAGGCCAAGTCCGATAAGGCTCCAGTTTCTGTCTCCTTGACCAGTTAGCCTCCTCGGGGCTATGACATCCTTGGCGAGCACCCCCACTCCCCTCGGATGGTCCCGGTGCACACCCGACTAGGTTCCGCTTTCTCGGGGTGGTTCCATTCCATCCTCGAAGTGGTTACGTCAACAACTATCTCCAACAACGGGTGCACCCGACGCGCCCCCGGCGCGTGCTAAGGAATGCTCCTATAACGAACAACAGGGCTGGGCCGGTCTAACCCTAGTCCGGCCCACCCGTTTTCAATAATTATAAATAGTGTAATGACACTGTTCATTGGGTAAGCTGATCTTAATCCACTCTTACACCCATAATTGCCTTTTGATTGCCTGCTCGAATACTGACTTGAGCATCGGAGGGTCTTCGCCGGAGACACTTCTGGCTAGGCTCACATGTGTTCCATCCTTACAGAACAGGACCCGACCAGCATTCATACTCCCATACTCGGACTTTGGACCCGTCTTGAACCATTTTGCTCGGACAATACCTTTGCTAGAAGTGACGTGCTCCGCGAACCAAATCAGACTACATCACTATTGTAAATTCATGATTTCAATTACACTTGAATTGCTAGGTCCGTGAATAAAGCTAACCTAACTAATTAGTTTTTAAGCCTCATTCTTTTATCTCATTCACCATTAATGGATTGAGTTTGGAGGGACTTTGAAAAAAAAAAATTGAATTCGGATTTGATTACGCAAATCGTTATGAAAAATATAAGCCTAATAACAATAACAAAAAAAAAAAAACTAAATTAAATGATATTCTCAAAATAAAGATGAAAAGTGAGTATGAGTATAACGATTACGATGTAACTATTATATTTCATGATTTTTATATACATTTGAAATATGATGACTCAAAATTCAAAAGAAAATAGGTAAACATAAATAAATAAATAGAACCTAAAATTTTTGAGAAATAATAGTAACTACATTACTACATATACTACCACTCTATTGCACATTTAAGAATTCTTAGTGATATTATACGTAAAAGATTATTAATTTAAAATACATTTTCAACAGATTGTACTATCTTATCCCAAATCCGATACACTTATTTTGAATTATGTATATTTATTTTCAGATCTAAAATATTGAGTATTTTAATCCTTTAGAAATGCATAAACTCGGATCGGATTTGTATTGAATTCTTTACAACCTATTTATAAAAAACAAATAACTACTACTATCAAACCAACCAACAAGACCAACATTCATAGACAATAGACTGACTTGTATCAGTTCCCAATGAATTTAGCCAAGACCAAATAACTTAGATCTTTTGTCCAAGTTGAGCCCAAAACTTATTAAACACGTAAGTTCATTAACTTCTTTTTTTGGTTTTATCCACCCGGTTCTGGCGCATTGACCGATTAATCTGGATTGGGTACTGCAGAGGCCCATTACAGGGGCGACCCTCCCAACCCAGTTTGTCACGACCCGAAAAAATACCCTTCATATTTTATTAAAAATAAATAATAATTTTCACGTAAGATTTGTATAAAATACAAGAATTACAATTTTCAAAAAGAATACGAAAGTAACTTTATTGTGTAAAAGGCCTCCAAACGCTTCCGCTGCGCTACTCTGATATGTTATCTCATTTTTGTCTAAAAATATTCACGTAAAGAAGAATCAACGCGATGGTTGAGTAGAAATTTCACTTAATCACATAAGGTGTGTGTGTGTGTGTGTGTAAAATGTGCACATAGTCATATAATATTTCACATAATACTGTACCTTTGGATCACACTATCGTGATCATAATTTCCTTATATCTCCCATATCATAATATACCAACCGTTCACATCGTTGATCCCAATATTCCATCCATTCACACCAATTCCATCCTTTCACATCGGTGGTCATATCTCGAGACTATGTCAATTTCCTACGACCCACAACTAATACATGGAACACTCCGTCCATGCAAGATGGGATTATGACGTAGATGGCGAGAACTGTTTTAACATCGGCAAGCCCATTGCCACCCGGCCGAACTCTAGCCCCATCCACACCGATAACACATTTGGGCCCGGCATGCACAGATAAAGATTTTCACATAAATATATTCTTACATAATTTCATGATTTCATGCTTTAGGAGAGCATATATTGGGCATAATAAGACATGAGCATGAACTAGAGCATATAAATACAGTTAAGGAGTACTTTAAACGTGGATGCATCTAACTTTTAGTAAAACATGATTCCTAGGCTTATTCTAGTACAATAGCACTTACGTATGTAAAAGCATAGAACAAATAAACTTATGTAATTAAGAAAATTCCTACCTTCAAACGTTTTTAGGAAAAAAGAGGGTATATAAAGGGCTATATGGAAGGATAATAGGTATATATGTATGTAAAAAGAAGTGTTTATATATATACATATGTGGGTGGAAGATATTTTATAAATATGGAGTGTTTTGGGTGTTGAGAGTAGAGTGAGTGAGGGGATGTGTTTATAGGCGGGATTTGTGTTGTGTATGTGGAAAATGAAGATAATGCCCCCCTTTTTATAGAGTTTAGGGCAAGAAATAGAATTATTATATACTGTAAGTCATTTTCTAATTATTATTATCTTATCCTAATCTTTATCATAATCTTATCTAATTCAATCCAAATCTTATCATAATCTTATCCAAATCTTATCTAATCTTATCATAATCTTATCTAATCTTATAAAATCTGAAATCATATCTTTATTTAATTAAAAATTTGAATTTATATTTATTCATTTTTGTAAAAATCGAAAATTAGGGTTTTAAGGGCATAAAATCCGAAAATTCATACTTAATTTAGAAAAATTCCAAAATTATGAAATTTAATATTTATAAATCTTAATTTATATGTATATTTCCCAGAAATTAAAAAATTTTCAGTTATATTTTCGAAAATTGCAATTTAGGACATAAAATTTTGAAAATTGTGTTCAAATGTCAAATTCGTCTAAAATTTGGAAAATCATGTAATTTATTCAAAATTGCATCTTCTCCATGCATAAAAGTCTAGACTACTTATTTATATTATTTTTGAAAAGTCATAAGTATTTAATAGATGAATTTTCCAAGAGTGGTAATCGAAATTCGAAAATTAACACTTTACCGTTCAAATTGTAAATTAATCTCAAAAGCAGACTAAAATTTGAAAACAACAAGTAATAATAACATTTCCAAGAAGCAAAAGATTTTAAATCAATTATTTAAATATTAAGGATTGTCGGGTCATCACACAGTTGCTCCATTCATAATGCCAAGGTTCGAACCCTTGACCTTGCTTAAAGGATCTAGCGCCTTATCCCACTAGACCAACTGGTACTTGGTAGTTCATTAACTTCTAAATTAGCGAAATTGAGCTAAGTCTAGACCAAGCACGAAGCCCAACACTACTAGAACAATACCGGATTGCGACATAATTTTTCAATGGATAGGACCGATAGCAAATTGCGTCCATTTTGGAATGGTCTAATTGATTTTCGCATAGATATCGTACAACGGAATAAAGTGGTTAACAAACTTCAAAATATCTATCACAAAATTTTGCAAGTATTTTTAATTTATTCTTTTAAAATTTTTTGACGAAAAAAAACTCTTTGCTAAATAGGTCGAATGGTATTGCGACGAACATGAGTCATCGCAACAATATGAACATGATTTTGCGACCAACCTATTCCATCGCAAAAACTTTCCAAGAACTTTGCAATGGAGTTTGGTTGTGTATGCCATCAAACTTTTGAATTTCAAAACTAAATCCCTTGGCATAAATTGAAAATTGAGATGGATATTTTCTGTCGCAATTTCTTTTCGAATATAGTCTTAATGTCAATAAATTTAAACCAAGCAATTAATTTTAATCTAGATATTTGTGCTTTGCGATAAAGTAAATTTCGACTTACTTTACAAATTTTGATTATTTTTGAATTTATTGCTTGACTTATCCCTAATTGATTTTCAAATTTATATCAATTATAAATTAAAACAAATATTACATAATTTATTTCATAACTGTATTTCAATCATTCCAAAAAAAAAATATGGGGGCTAGAACTCTCATCATTCCATAACATAAAATAACTTTACTAATTTCACCTTATTGAACAAATTCTTTGTGGTCAACTGGGAAATAATTGATTAAAATGGCATGGTCTATTACATATTGATCCAGCACCACCAACAATAAGTAACCTCCAGCTACATTCGATAGTGGATCTAGGTAGTACTAATTAAGAGGACAACCATTGTTGACCCAGAACGACCTAAACCTCTTTTTGAAACCAGTTTCATGCACCAAAAAAAATTTCAATGGGCACCCCCGTATATGTAACAAAACTTTCCACAGTCATCATTAAGGGTAATAAAAACGACAAATCAAAATAGAATACCCAAAAGTTATCAACATGTATCACAAAACTTATCATACCACCAATGGAGCCAATAGCAATGCACCCCCCCCCCCCCAAACTCACAACAAAAAAAAAAAAAAAAGGAAACATATTCATTGTTCAAGATTGTTCAAAACCCCTCCACTTCGTATAGAAGTTGCACTTATTATCTAGCCGTTCTTCTCAAATCATATATATATATATATATCACCACAACTTACAAATATATATATATATATGTTAATATATATTATTAATAAATACTATTTAAAATTATAATATTTATAACCTTGAAATGCCTGCTACGATGTTCTGGTGATTGTAAAAAATGACTAGTTATTTTTGCTTATATTATTTAGATTGTAGCATCTAATGTTCCGAGGAAATAAAATAAAAAATAATAATAAAAAAAAGGAAATCTAAAATTGGTTATTTATGCCCCATTCCATTGCTTGACATAGCTTCACGCATGGATGCTTCTAGCAATGTACAAGCACTGAGAGTGGATTGTAAATTAAAAGAGAGGTTATGTCGCCAATTTTTCACAAAAGAGATGAAATCCTAGTTGTTGAATAGAACAAATGATTTTTTATTTTATTTTTTATCCTTGGACCCTGCAATGTGCTTTACAGTATTTTATTTGTTCCTAGGCATGCAAAGATTAATTTTGAAGTTCAATAAAATAATAAGGTTATGACAATTATGAGAAGAGTGTGAAAAAATAAAATTATACATGTTTTTTTGTGCTTATTAATTTTACACAATTTTTTTTTTGATTAGAGATAACGCAGGGGATTTGATGTAATTAACTATATTCAACTCATCGCAAAGGCACTATGGCTTAATTTATATTGGATCCCATATATTTTTGTTTGGACCCAAAAATAATAATTTTTGAATTTATGGAGTGGGCTGATTTTCAAATGATACCAAAATTAATTTCAAGTTTAGTCATTTTGAAGGGATCAAATTGGCCTGATTAGGGCACAGGCCAAGGCCGAAAATATCCAAATAAGTACTTAATTTATGGCCACCCGACCAAGTGAAATTGTAGTGCACAAAGTGAAAATCAAGTGCTCGGAATGGAATAACAAGAATTAATGCCCTAGTAGGTGGGTTGTTAAAAATAACAACCACATGGAAAAATATGGGGAATTTGGCATAATCGAAATGCCAAGGAAGAAGGACATGTGCTAAAAATATGCCTATCTAAAGTTCAAAATTCAAGTAAAGGAGTTCTATCTTAAATAAAGTAGAAAGTCTAGTGGAGTCTCGAACTACAAAAAGGGGAGAAACATACCGAGCAAAGACAATCTTGACTCATCAATCAAATCAACAACTTCAACTTGAAAAGTCTACACTTCCTTGAGTTTTTAGTTAGAAAGAATCAAAATTAGCTTAGTTCATATGTTAGAAAGTCGATGCACAAGAATTCGTAGCCATATTTGTTTTGCTCGAGATGGATTTTCAATGTGTATTCTCCATAGTGTCTCTAGGTCATAACCATCGCTTATCCTATTCCAAAGGCAAAAAAGGGATATACCACTGACGATATGAAAAAACCTCACAATGAATACTAAACAAGTAACGTAATAACTTGTGCCCTCGTGAAGGAAGAATATAACAAAGTAAGTTCCTACTCCTCCGCAAAGGAGATATGGGATACATTACAAGTTTTCCATGAAGGTACAAGTCAAGTTCTAGAGTAACGAATTGCCCTTTTTCTCCACCAACTAGACATATTCACTATGAAAGATGACGAAAGCACTTGCCAAATGAATAATCGCTTTATGGAGATAGTGAACTCACTCCATCCCTCGATACCCTCACCAAAAAAGAAAAAGTGAGGAAGATCCTGAGATCACTTCCCATTAAGTGGGCGCCATAGGTAACTACAATACATGAGGGAAAAGACGTTACCAAGATGAGCATAAGTGAATTTATCAGTTCTCTAACTACTCATGAACTAGTACTACTCAAAAGACAGGGAAATTCCACACCAATAATCAAAAGAAATATCACCTTTAGTACCAAACTAGAAATTGATGACAAAAACCTGGACGATGATAGCATAAAGGTTCAAGAAATTGACATCATATAAACACAGGTTTTCGAAGAATAAAAACCAATATACAACTAGTTAAGAGTCTCAAAACAGTGAACCTGTTACAAAGTGCTTTGAGTGTTAAGAGTTGGCTATAAGGAACTGAATTGCTCAAAGCTCAAGAAGGTGATTGGATCCAAAAGTTCCAAAAAGGAAGGACTGTCTTTACCTGAGATGACTCTGACTTTGATGTCTTCAATGAAGAAGAGACGTCACTAATGGCAACCAATTAGGTATATTTTAATTCTTATAGTAATTCTGACTTTGATTCCTATGAGGAGATGCAAGTTATGTTTTCTTTGCAGATAACACCAAAGAAAAATAGTTGGTAAAGGTACGATTGGTACCAAGACAGGTATCACCATTGACAATGTATGACTTGTTGAAGGTTTGAAACACAATCTGATTAGTATCAACCAATTGTGTGATAATGGTTACAATGTTTAGTTTCATCCTTGTTACTGTGTTGTTACCAAAGATGATACCCCTATGTTTACCGCTACAAGGGACCTAAATGTTTATTGTATTATTCTCGATCTTTTAACTAACCAAAATGTTGATTGTCTTACTGCTACTATGGTACCCATTCTGCTAGGACCTTCGTATACGGTTGGGGTCCACTTACGATCGCACTGAGCACCAATTTTGAAAGTTTGCACCTAGTACGAATGCCCAATTCAATATTACACAATGGAGGTGGAGTAATGATGTAACCTGGATAATATATATTTGAGTTTATTAAAACCAAGTACAATATCAAAATAGCTAACTAGCGGTATTAAGTAGCATATTATGGATTTTTCAACAAACAGTTATGGAGTGAAATGAAGAAACTTAATATAAACAACTGGAGGTGTGGCAATTACCTTATGGACACCCATCATCCTTATTCTGAGGCAGTGAACATAAAGAAATAAAGGGTTAAAGTCCAAATATATACTTGACTGAGAATGAGACTCAAAAAATATTAAATCATAATAAACTGCTCGTAGTGTGAAGTGTGTCTTGATAATACTAACTAGACCAAGTAATATTGTCAGTGAGCCAGAGATGGAATCTCCAACTTTATGTCTACTCAAAATAATTAAATCATGACAGAAACCCTTATGCCTCCCTCGTCGAGAAGCCACCTCGACATTAAACAAGACAAAGATGTACCATGTATCCATGCAATACACCGACCCAACCTAACTACAATTGTAATGCCCCGGTACTTCCTACTATTTTAAAATTTATTATATATTATGTTTCATGCAAAATTTTTCTAAATAAATTATTCAATGTTTGTAACTTCAACGTTAAATTTGGATTTTGCATGAAAAAATGTAATTTTCGAAGTTTATAAATACAACAATATATTTTCTGACTTTATATTTATAATTTTCAAATTTTAATTATTTATAAACATAATTTTTGAATTTTAATTATTTATAAACCTAATTTTCGGATTTTAATTAAATGATAAATATAATGTCTAAAGTTTTAGTATATTTTATAATTGTTTTGCAAGAATATCTCCTCTAATACATATATTAGTGGTAAATTCTATATCTACATACACACACACACACATCCACATATATATACTAGTGGTAAATTATACATCTACATATACACACACATGTCCACATATATATACTTGGTAATATCTATATCTACATATACACACACATGTCCACATATATACACTTGGTGATATATATATCTACATATACACACATATGTCCACATGCACATATATTTATATACTAGGTAGTTTTCATCACAAAAACACACACTAAATCCCGCCTACAACCTCCACACCCACAAAATCTTGCATTTCCAAAATATGTATCACACTATATCATTGGTATACCTTTCCATATACCTATATATATAATTACCCCTCTTTCTAAACATATATATAGACATATTAACCTTTCTACATATATATACACACTCTTACATTTACAAACTCCTTTCAAAATCCCACTTTCTTCTTACATCTTTGAACACCTACATATATACATATATCCTTTCTACATATATATTTATATATACTTATCCCTCCACTTATAAATATATATACATACATTAGTAGCCTTTTATATATTCTCCCTACTTTCATAAATCACTTTTGGGAAAGGTAGGAATATTGAATTAATTTCCTAAATAGTGTAGGAAAAGTTCTAATCTTATTGTTTTTCTAGTAGTAAAATCTCTATGTTCATTATGTGATCATTATATGAATAATTATGTGATTATTATTTTAATTACGTGAGCATATGTTCAAAGTTGTGAATATGTGATTCTTATTTCTATAAGTTGTTGTAGATGATCGTGATTTACATAAGTAAAAGTACGTTTAAATTTATGGTAATATTTTATTATTTTAAAGTGAGTTTTATAAACATCGATATGTAATTTTGTAAACAAAGCTTTTATCAAAATATGTTTAGCTTTATCAAAATACGTTTTAGTGACAAATACTCAACTTTATATGAACATGGAAGCATGTCTTTCATAAATTATGTGCTATGTGTGAAACTTGAATTGTATGAATGGGCCCATATCTGCTGGAATGGTCTGGGGGGTGTTCCACCGGGACATACTATTGAGTAGCCGAGAGAGTTCACACCCCTTCCATCTCCTAATCCTCCATTGGGTAGACGGAGGGATCTACTCAAGAGAGAGGGTCGTAGGACAACACTAGGCGTATGCCCGGGATACGACCATTGGAGAATAAGGTTGGCGGGAGAAATGTGCTGGTTGTTATTTCGGCCCGGGTAGTTATAAGGATCACTGTCAGGTGACAAAAGGTAGAGAGTGTGAAATACGTGTTATGTGTGTAACTAATGTGCAAATAACACACAAAAGCACCTTAGGTAATTATGTGATATTTCTACTCAACCGTCGCGTTGACTCCTCTTTTCCAATACTTTTTAGACAGAAATGAGCGGAGGCATTTGAGGGACGCAATGGAAACCATGGGTGTTTTGAAGCATTTTACTTAATAAAGTTACTTTTGTATTTTGTGAAAATTGTAACTCTTGTATTTTGTATATGTTTTATGTAAAAAAATTACTATTTATGTTTAATAAAATATAAAGGAATATCGGGGTCGTTACAACAATCAACCTCTGACTATATGTAGGAATCAGGTCCCATAGTATGGTATCTTATAAAGGATTCCATCAACTGTTCGTTCGGCCCGATAAATTCCTTTCACATGTACCTGGATCCGAACTTCCTAAGGGCGTCCCTAAGGGTGGACAGATATAACAACACAAATATGTCTCACAAATGTTCAATGAAGCAGTAACTCGTTTATACACTTGGGATACATAAGAATATAATTAAAATATGATATCCCAAAGGTGTCAAGAAATCATTTCGAAATCGGTATAACTGACAATATCAAAAAATGCAATATTTTTGAAAATAACTTGGCTTATAATTTGGAGAAATATTTTGTTGTAATGAGGAGAGCAAGATATAATTCCAAAGATCATAAATTTGGCAGGGTAGGCAATACAAATCATAATATTTATAACATATAGCTCAATACTGTAAGGACCCGTATTCTCACTTAGATTATGTATATATATCGATATACCTAAATGTGTATAACTTATATGTTTCTATGTATGAGTTTCCAGAAATGTTAATGCTTTGTGATGCGTGTTCGTTTTAATTGCAATAAGTACAAATTTTAGGATTATTTCGTGTCTTAGTTAATCATCATGCATAGCATAAAATTCAAAGAAAATCAATGTATGCATTTATATATATACACACACACACACACACACGGTTTTTATATATAAAGATACCTAGAATTAGGAAATTTTCATCTAAGTCCTATAAAAGTGCCATTTTTACCAAAATGCGACATTTTCATAAAATAATTGTGAAGATAAGTATTTAACTTACTAAGTTATAAGACAAAATATATGTTTATATATAGATATATATATTAGAGTATTTTCATACATATATATATTTTGCAAAAACCCTAAAGAAGGTCTAAATTGCATTTTCTACCCCAAGAAATTATTTTCTTTCATGCTTTAAATAAATATCCAAGATACATGAAATAACTCACAAATTTCAGAAAACAAAGGGGGGGAGGGACGGTTTTGAGATATATATATATATATATATATAATATTAAATACTTGGTTTATATTAACTCTTACCCTCCAAGTTTTCAAGATGCCATGTATAAATACACTTGTAATACTCCTTCTAGATGTATGAATACATGATACACTTAAGCTACTTAGACCTTCTATTTGGACAATTAGGATAATAATTAGAAAAGGACTTAAATCTATTTTAATCCTATTTCTTCTTATTAGTCTATAAGTATTGTGACTTAAGTAAAATACAAAATCACCACACACACACACACACTAGATAAACCGGCCAAACACTCGCACTCTCTTTTTCTTGCTTTGTTCATTTTACTACAAGTTTTATCACTACTCCACTCTTTCACCACTTCACAAATCACAAATTAGAAAGAAAACAAGAAGAATCACTACTTAGACAAGGTAGAAGTTTTGCTTACAACATGAGTTAGAATTTAGGTTTTGATGAAAGTTTTAGCATTTTATTCCCCCTATTAGAACCTAGGAGGTAACCACAAGTTGGTTTCCATCTTGGGTGTAAGGGAACACAAGATTATTAGCTATATGCATATGGTGTCTCTATGGGCATATTATGTTTGAATTCATGAAAAGTATGCTGGAAATTTGCTGGAATTATGCTAGAATGATACTTGAATCAGGTGTTACTATGTTTAACACTTTGTTAGTACCTTATTTATGTGATAGAAACTGAATTTTCAAGTTTTCAAGATGAATTTCTAGTTAACAAAATCTGATGTAATTACTGTTCACAGTGCTGAAAATCTTGTTTTCAAGTTGAAAATCCTCTGTTTTGCAAGGCTGGAAAATCCAAATTTTCCCAACTAAAAACCTGTTTTATAAGCTTTAATTCCAGTGTAAAATAAGCTGGAATTACAGTACTTTCAAAGCTGGAAATTTTGGTTATGAAAGACGGAAATTTCAGAAGTGGCGTGATAAAGCGTTTTACATCGCAATTTGAAAATTACAAGTCTCGTAAGCTAGAAATTTGAAAATTTACTAACTAAAAGTCTATTTTAAAAACCTAGGAATATATGTGTGGAATTTCAGTAGGTTTTAAGCTGGAAATTTAATAATTGAAAGGTTGGAAATTTCAGTTTATGGTCAAAAATTTCGATGTTTTTCAAGCTGGAAATTTTATACTTTGTGCTGAGATTCTGTGCTGAATTTCTGCAAAAATATGTGACCTACTTGAAATTTATGTGCGCATGTCGAGTTCGGCCGGGCGGCATTGGGCTTGCCTGTCTTAAATTAGTTCTCGACCCTCTATCGTTGCCTAATCTCTCCTTGCATAGACGGGGTGTCTATGTATTGAAGTGGCTTGTAGGATAATCGGCATATGCCCAGGATATAACCACCGGAGTGATTGGCTAGGAATTGGAGTGTTTGGTTGGAAATATCAGTACAAAGTGATAAGGTAGCCACCGTCGAGGTGGGAGAACTCAAACGTGAAATTATGTGATTATATGTGTTCGGAAATTTCTGGGACAATATGCACAAACCTCACACGAGCACCTCATGTTATATACAAAATTTCTACTCAACACATGTGTTGATGATGTGTTTATAGAATGTTTTAGCTAGAAATGAGGTGGAGATTAATAGCTAGGAAGACGCAGCGGAACGGTTTAAGGCTTTTAGTTAGTTCGTTGTAGTCGGCTCTTGTAATTACAAATATGTAATATATAATTGACATCTTGTACATATTGTGGGTTACTTAATAAAAATCGTTGTTGTGTGCTTTTGAGTAAAGTTGGTCATTTGGTCAAAAATGGTGAATATATATTCTCATCATCTTAGCTAGAAGTCTCGGGTAGTCACAAATACCCCAGCAAGAAAATATAAGGCACTTACCTTAAGAGTGTATCAAGTTTATAAACTTGGTTTGACTTGATCGACTTGGTATCCTCCTAAAATTTGCATTAATAGCTAAAGTTAGGATATTACACTGTAATTGCTCGTGACTAGTGATCTTTGTTTAAGGAATAGCATAATTACTCATACTCTTGAAGTAACACAATATTCACATAGACATAATTCTTTAATTTGATGAACTAACTTATGTTTGGTATCTACTTTAAGAAAAATATTGCACATAAATAAGTACTATTCTTACATGAATGCATATCTATAATTTTCAAAATAACTTCATGTTTATATATATATATATATATATGTATATATATAAATAGTTTAAAAGAACAACTATACCCCTTTTTATATATGCATGAGCATGAGTACATACACATAGGTAAGTTACTACACTTATGCATAGGTACAGCATGTACATGGATATTTTCTTAGAATAGTTCATGCATAAACAAATATATATATACATGAATTAATTACTTAAAGTAGAAGGAACTTGAACCGAAAACACAATAAAGAAGTTTAGGGTTAGGCATACCTTTTAATTATGAGATTAGACCCTCGAATTTCTTCTATATGTATAAGTGTGTGTGTATAGTATGCTTTGTGTGTGTGTGTGCCGCGTGTATGAGAGTGTGTGTGACCATGTATATAAGTGTGTATGTATGAGTTTGTTGTGATGAAAATGGGGTGCCAAGCTCCCCTATTTATTATAGTTTGGCCAAGACACATTCTTTATTTTATTAAGAAAATCTCTTGCATTAAATGAATTCTTTACAACTAACCCTAGTTATTAAATGTGTTCATACACATGTGCTGATTTAATAGCCCAAGTGTTAACCCTAAATCTTTATATGTGTTACCCTAATGTGTTTATGTGTTAGCCTAAGTCAAGATGATGAATACATGTGTATGTTAGTAGGAGATGATCACTACATGTGTTAGGCTAATTGAACATGATTATTACAAGTGTTATGACTATCCTTGCATATGTGTTGCCCTAATATACATGGGTGTCAATCTACTTATCCTATCTTAAGAAGATGAGGGCAAGTGTGATCTTATCCATAGATGATCCATACAAGTGTAAGATGGCATTTAATAGCATATCTTATCCAAATTTGAAAATACCTATATATAGCTATATTTTTCAAAATATATATACATATGCCTTTATTACAAATAAGTTAATAAGTTGTAATTCTTGAAAATACATGTATGTACATATATATATATATCTCGATTTATATATGTATTATAAATTTAATTGTTTATCATAAACATAGTTATCATATCACATAATTCACATATAAAATGAGGATTATATAGAACATGCATATAAGCATGAAATAAATGTATAAAATTAAGTTTGAAAATACTATGAAGTACCGTGGCGTGACAAATGGTATATATAAAATTTTAGTGTTTCATGTACGTATATCATAAGAATTGATTTTTAATTAGTATATAGTTGTTAGACCTATTTTATGTGTAAAAATCGGGATGTCACAGTTACACAAGATAAAACTCATTCATGGCATCAAAGATTTGGCCATGTAAATATGGATCTCATGTCCCATGAACACCAAGAAAGATTTGGTTAGAGGAATACAAAAGCTAAATTACATGACTAATAGGATTTGTGATGCATGCTAGAAAGGTAAACAAGTCAGAACATCTTTCAAATCCAATAAGGAGGTTACTAGTTCTAAACTATTGGAGCTCTTACATCTTGACCTCTTCGGTCCCATGAAAACTGCCACCTTAGGAGGTAACAAGTACAATTTTGTAATTGTTGATGACTGAACTAGTTTCACTTGGGTTTTGCTTTGGGCACATAAAAATGATGCATTGAATGCATTCATACCGCTTTCAGAACGTTCAGAAAATGAAAAAGGAACTTTCATTAAGAAAGTTAGAAGTGATCATGGAACTGAATTTGACGAAAACAATTTCACTTTATTTTGTGAAGAAAATGGTTAGATGCATGATTTTTCCACTCCTAAACTTCCTAACAAAATGGTGTAGTTTAACAAAAAAAGTAGAATTTTACAGGAGCGTGCAAGAACCTTGTTAAACAAATATGAGGTTCCTAAGCTTCTTTGGGGCGAAGCGGTTAATACCGCATGTTATGTTACAAATCTGATTGTTTTAAGGCCTTTTCTAAAGAAAACCCCATACGAATGATGGAATGGAAAGACCACAAACATTTCGTATTTTCCCGTGTTTGGTTGTAAATGTTACGTTTTGAATGATCGCGATCACCTTTTCAAATTTGATCTGAAGGTCGATGAAGGTATCTTTGTTTGTTATTCTAAATGGGTCTTTAGAAACAGACTTGATTAACTAGGTTAGATGCAACGACCCGGACTTTGCTTATAAAATATTAAACAAAATATAAAAGGGAACAAAATATTTTATATTTAATACGATAAGATCATTGCTAACATATACCATATCTATTTACAAAATACAAGAGTCTTTCTAATACAACATTTTTAGACATATCTTTAGCAACACATAATATAGTACATGATATTCCTAGGGACTTCTAATTAGTACCATAATTCCCTATGGCTTCGTCTGGGTTATCCACAACGTCTTCCCTTAAAATGATGTACGTAAGAAGGGTTAACATAAAAGTTGAGTAGAGAATTACTTAATCACATAAGGTGGACTGTGTATTTATGTGAACATAATATCGATTTTCACAATATTCCACACCTTATAGCACATTTTTCACATAAGGCTTGTATCTTTGGATCACGCTTATTGCGATCATAATCACCTTATAACTCCCATACAATATTCACGATATTCACAATATTCATACCAATTCCAACCAATCTTGTTGTCCTTCCAATCACACCGGTGGTCATAACTCAAGCATATGTCAATTTTCTATGACCTACTTCAGTATATAGAACGCTCCATCCATGCAAGGAGGGATTAGGACCAGGGATGGCGAGAACTTATTTTAAGACTGGTAAGCCCATTGCAGCTCGGCCAAACTCTACCCCATCCCTACCGAAACACATTAGGGCCCGAGCATGCGCAACAAAGTGTTCACATAGTATATGTTGGCATATAGAAACATAATTTTGAATAACCTAACTTATATAGATCATACTTCTTCATGTTAGCATATAACATATACCTAAGAACTCTAGGCTTGCATACTTGAAACATAGTAGGAACTAAACATATGGGCATAATAGGACCCTAATCTTAAATAAAGCATAATGACTATAACATATGAAAATGTAGCATAATGGAAACTAGAACACATGGAAGCATATTTACTAAAGTAACGATTGTACTTATGAAATTAAGTAATCCCCTACCTTAGTAAACTATGTATATAACGATGGATATGCCAAGATTTGAGAGTGTTTGTAAATGAGCATGCCTGTGTGTTCGTGTATGTCTGTGCTCGTATATGTATGTGTGATCGTGTGGGTATGTTTGTGTGTGTGTGCTGAAAAATGAGGGCGAGGGCCTCTATTTGTAATGGTTACCTCTAGAAATAGGATTGTTATATGAAAAGATCTTCTTGCATTTAATGAATTTTTTCCAACTAATCTTAAGTATTAAATGTGTTCATACACAAGTGTTGGTCTATAGTGTCCAAATGTTACCCTAATTGTATATATGTATTACCCTAAGGTATTTAGGTGTTAGTCTAAGTGATGAAGATGAATACATGTGTATCTTAGTGGAAGATGATCATCACATGTGTTAATACACTTGTTATCCCTATGTTGGTACACTTGTTGCCCTAAGTAGGTGAGTTGTGCCCTTACATGATCCTATTTTCATATGATTTTTACAAGTATTAGCTCTTTAAAATCTAGCCATATATATGTTTTAATACACATTCAATATTCATAAATATGTATCCAATAATATCTTGATTAAGAACTAAGTGTAAAGTATCATTAACTAAAGAAAATGACATGAAAATGACATATTTCATATAAGAGAAATATGTGTATATATATATATATATCTATATATACACAAAATTTATATATATATATATATTTATATAAAGTATATCTCATATATGTGTATTTATATATATTCGAACACACACACACACACACACACATATATGTATATTCATTATATATCTATATGTATATTTAAAATATATTTCATAAAATAATCTCTAATATACATAATATTTCAAAATATAAAATCAATGATTAAAAATTAAAAATGAAAATTATATCAATTCAAATAATCAATGATCATTTCAATTATTTGATGATATTGTGATTGATGAATCGAGCTAAATCATACCTTAAATTTGATAATTTGTTTATCTATGTATCATTTTATTACAATGTGACAATTGAAGTAGTGGTGATATAAAGAAGTATTGTTTAGTCCACTTGAACATTATTAATTATATCCAAGTTATGTGATTTTCCAAATTAATTTATCTATTTGCATAATTTAGGCTATCTTGAAATTAATAATTCAATAAAGTAATGTTATTGATAATTTGTCAAGGTTTTCTGTACAATTTATCTGATTGGGTTGTATAATTGTTGAAAACTTCTGTTTTATAAATGAAGGCGTTGTTGCACCATTCACTACAAAAAAATGAATTTTAAGTAACAAAATAATGGTAACAAATGTATATTTTGGCACTAAAATTAGGTTTTGGGTGAAAAATATGATTTCGTTACCAAAATGTTACTTTTTAGTGATGATAAAGACAATTCCTTAAAAAAGGAAATAGTTTGTTACTGAAAACTCAAACTTTAGTGACAACAAGGGATACTTGTTACAGAAAATAAGGTATTATTACCGAAAAATTACTTTTTAGTAACAAATAAAAATATTCATTACGAATAGTATAGTGTTGTCACTAATAATAATTGTTTGTGATAACTTTTAAAAAGTTTTTATTACGAATAGTTTTACTTCTATGACAACTTTTATTTCCATGGCTAATAGCCACGACCTGTCCGTGGCTAAAGGTGTAGCCACTAATAGTCCATGGCTAACTTTTTTTGGGTCGTTTTTTAGCCATAGATTCTGATTTAAGTTAGCCATGGATAATCCATGGCTAATAATGGGACACCCATTCAAGTTAGTCGCGAACATTCCTTCGCTAACCCATGACATTTTAAAAGATTTTAACTTAGCCACGGATTGTCCATGGCTAATCCGTGGCTAAGGTTTTATATATATTCCACACTTCAAAAAACTTTTAATCAATTCCTCCCTCCCCACCCCTACGGTAAACCCTCCTCCCCACCCCTCTCTCTCTCTCTCTCTCTCTCTCTCTCTCTCTCTCTTATGCGGCAGCCTCTCCGCCAGCAACGTGTCCCCTCCCCCCTCCCTAACCTTCCCATCCCACCTCACCCATGTTATGTTGTTCCTTTTTTTATTTGAACAATTAATCTAACATTTTTTTTGGATTTTTGAAATTGTGTTAGGTTTCATATATTTTTCAATTTTGAAGGCTCTTAAAATTAAGGTATGTTTTAAATAGTAGTGAACATTAGTGTATTTATATATTAATAACATGTTTGTGGTTTCTTTTAAATTTGTAGTCAATATTAGTTTGTGTTATTGATATGTTAATGATATACATGTATTAGTGAATTTTTGTGAATTATTATTGTGCTAGTGATTTGTTTTAAATTTGTAGTGTATTTATATATTATTAACATGTTAGTGGTATGTTTTAAATTTTTAGTGAATATTAGTGTGTGTTATTTATATGTTAGTGATATACATGTATTAGTGAATATTAGTGAATTTTTGTGAATTATTGTTGTGTTAGTTATTTGTTTTAAATTTGTAGTGAATATTAGTGTGTATAATTGATGTATTAGCGATCTACATGTATTAGTGAATCTTTGTGGTTTATTGTTGTCCTAGCAGTTTGTTTTAAATTTTTAGTGAATATGAGTGTTGTTGTTGTGTTTATGGTATATATTAGCGTTTTTGGGTAATTAGTTGATGTTGACATATATAGGAATTTGGATAATCATGTTGAGTATGAGATGCGTGTTCATAATAAAATGGTATAGGTTGCCTATGAGATATGATTTTGTAAATGGCATAGGTTGAGTATGATATGTGTTTGTCGACATTTAATGACACGAAAAAAGTTTAATTGTTTTTAGTGTTGATTACATAATATGGATATCTATGTCAGTTGGAGTTGGATGTACAATAGGTTATTGCCTGACCAGAAAGACTTTACGAAAGAACTTTTGTTAGGTTTAGCAAAATTTATTGAATTTGCAACCACACAATCACAATGCGAACGTGATAATGACTTGTTTAGGTGCCCGTGCTCTAAATATGAAAATAGAAAACACAAGAACTCCTATAATGTACAATATGATCTTTTGATGTTTGGATTCCAACCGGAATATTGGTACTAGACTTTACAAGGAGAGTCAACTCCAAAAAAATGGAATGTTGATGTTAGTGATCCAAGTACTTACATTCATGTTAATTTTCCCGAAGGGCTAAGATATTATGATAATATGGTGTATGATGCTATGGGTTAGAGTGTGAGTCATCAAAATCTACTGCATCACAATTTTGAACAAAATTCAGAAATGAGTGAACAACCTCATAATAAGGAAGCTCAACAATTTTATAACTTATTAAAGGCCAAGCAGATCCCCCGTGGCTAGGATGTTAGTCTCAGACGAAGTTATCACTAACGCTTCAAATAATGATATTGAAATTAGATTATAATGTCGCACATGAATGTTTTGATATAATGGTTGAACTCATAAAAAGTCAAATCCAGTAGATAATCATGTCCAAAATAATTATTATGAAGGAAAAAAATTAGTGAAAAAATTAGGACTAACATCCATAAAAATTGATTGCTATATTGACGAGTGCATGTTGTATTATAAAGAAGATGCACACTTGAATGAATGTAGATTCTGTCAGTATCCAAAGTTCAAACTAGCTCGCACATGGAGCGTTAAATGTATCCCTTACAAAAGAATGCACTACATGCCAATTATTCAAACGTTGTATGCCTCTGCAAAATCACCTGAGCAAATGAGGTGGCATCACGAGCACATAGCAGAGCCTGGCGTTCTTTATCATCCTTCGGATGGTTTAGCATGGAAGTATTTCAATGAGAAACATCTAGACTTTGTTGCTAAGTCGAGAAACATTAGACTTGGATTATGTGCCGATGAATTTTATCCATTTAACCAAACCACAAAACTATATTCTTGCTGGCCAATAATTGTTATCCTTTACAACTTGCCTTCTGAATTGTGCATGACCACTCCATATATGTTTATGACATGTTTGATTCCTGGCTCGCGTAACCTGAAAGAGAGAATTGATGTGCATTTGCAATCTTTAATTGATAAGGTAAAAGAGTTGTGGTCTGACAGAGTCAAAACTTCCGATGTGTTGATTAGACGGAAATTAAGGTCCGCCTTTATGTGGACGATTAATGACTTCCTTGCATATGAAATGTTGTCGGGGTGGATAACATCCAAAAAATTGTTGTCCCATATGTATGCACCATACCAAAGCGTTTAGATTGAAGCATGGTGGAAAAAATGTCATGATTCGATTGTCATCATCAGTCCTTGCTAGAGAATCATTCTTTTAGGCAAAACAAAGACGCTTTCTTAAGAGGGAGGCGTGAATGATTTGTGTCTCCCTCTCAAATGACAGGTGAGCAGATATGGGAGAAAGTGTGTCACTTGCCAAAAGTAACTGACATATCGGTAAGACACTCAAAAATACAAGGTTGTGGTGTGGATCACAATTGGACCAAATAATGCATTTTTTGGGAGTTGCATGGCTAGAAGGATAATCTTGTCCGCCATAACTTCGATGCAATGCACATTAAATTTTTTTTTGACAACATCATCAACACTATCATGGATGTAAAAAATAAGATGAATGATATCGAAAAGGCAAGACTTGACTTGTAGGCGGTCTGAGTTACATCTACAATATCTGTTAAATGGTAAAGTATTGAAACCGCAAGCCAGCTTCACTCGAAATGTTGAACAACGATGCGAAATATGTGTTTGGCTTATATTTTTTAAGATGCCTAACGGTTATACATCAAATTTGGGAAATTGTGTTGATCAATCTAGGGCTAACTTACATGGTATGAAGAGTTATGACTATCACATGTTTATGCAACGTGTGCTCTTGATAGTGTTAAGTGCACTTCTACAGAACGCTTGGAAGCCATTAACTGAAATCATTTAGGTTTTCAAAGAATTGTGCTCCATAGAGCTTCGTGGGGAAAACCTATTGCAATTAGATTAGAACATTCCCATCATTTTATGCAAATTGGAATGCATTTTTCCACTCGGGTTTTTTGATTCAATAGAGCACTTGCCTGCACACTTGCCATTTGAAGCAGTCGTGCAGTACCGGTGCACTCCCTCGTCAGGTGGATGACAATCCACCTCCGGACAAACTCCACAACACCACCTTTGGGATGAGTATGATGATCTCGATGATGATGGTAATAGTTGTGATGATTTTTAGACGTTGACTTTTTTGTTTGTTAGGTTGTTACTATAACTTTAATGAACTTTATTGTGGGTTATTTGGCGTTAAATGATTTTTTTGGAATTTGTATTGGTGGACTTGATTGTTTTTTTCGTTACTGTAACTTTAGGGTGTTAGACTTGATTGTGTAGTAAGTCGTTTAGAATGTTGAGTGTTTGGGTGCTAAACACTTCATTGTGTGTATTTTTTAGGGCAAATTACACTAACCACCCCTAAGATTAGGTTAATTTATGAAAGACCCCCCGTTGTTTTAAAAATTATCAAAAACCCCCTGAGGTTATACCCATATTACAACTAGCACCTAGCCTGAGGTTGACTTATTTCTCTTTTCGAAAATATTACACTAACCCCCTAAGGTTAGGCTAATTTATGAGAAACCCCCTATAGTTTCAAAAATATCCAATATCCCCTGAGGTTATACCCATATTACAATTAGCATCTATCCTTAAGTTAACTTATTTCAAGGCGAAAATTTAAAGTTGATAGGTATGCCCCTGAAGTGAATTTTGCTAATCAAAATGAGAACTAGTTCATTGTAATTTAATAAATCAACAGGGGTTTTATTATAAGAGTTCGATTTATATTTTCATATTTAACACTTCAAAGCCACTTCTGATGCTTTTTGTACATGGTTCTTTCATCATCCTCATTATCGCCGGCGTATTGAATGACCAATTCACCATATTTATTTTGCGCGGAAAAATTGGCGTGTGAGCACCGGGGTGTGGAGCCGATTTCACCTCCCAAAATAAATATGATGAAGTGGTCATTCATATGCCTGATGCAAGACAATGGAAGAACGGTGATCGACAAGTGTCAGAAGTGGCGTTGAAGGGTTAAGTATGAAAATATAAATTGAGCTCTTACAATAAACCCCCTATCGATTTATTAAATTCCAATAAACTAGTTCTTATTTTGATAATATATAACAAAATCCATCTCAGAGGTATACCTATCAACTTTACATTCCTTCCTTGAAATAAGTAACCAAAGGGTAGGTACTAGTTGTAACATGGGCATAACTTCAAGGGGTTTTTGGTCATTTTTGAAACTATAGGGGGTTTCTTGTAAATTAGTCTAACCTCAGGGGTGGTCGGTGTAATATTTTCAAAAAGGGAAATAGGGTCAACCTAAGGTTAGGTACTAGTTGTAATATAGGTATAACCTCGGAAAGTTTTGGTAATTTTTGAAACAACAGGAGAGTTTTCCTAAATTATCCTAATCTCTGGGGTGGTCAGTGTAATTCGCCCTATTTTTTATGTTTTTGAGATGATGATGATTGTTTTTGGATGTTTGGGTGTATATGTTTGGTTTTGATGTACAGGTGTTGGTTATGTATGTTTTGGTTATGATGTTTCAGGGTGGCAATACAAACGAAAAAGCAAGCTGCCTAACAAACGAAAAATCAGCCATGGATTTCCGTGGCTAAAATAATTTCTAGAGAATAATAGCCACGACTCTACCATGGATATTTTGTGGCTATTAGCCGTGGGAAGTGTAGCCATGGATTAGCCGGGCTAATAGCTATGGAACGCTCGTGGCTAATTTGTGGCTTGTGCTATTAGCCATGGATTAGTTGTGGCTAATAGCTACAGAATAACTGTGGCTAATTCGTGGCTATCGAGTCCATGGCTAACAATTAACGACACCATGTTTAACCACGAATCAAATCCGTGGCTTATCACAACTAACCAAGGAGCCATAGTCAAATTCATCAAGGAGAACCTTGTCCACAGATTCAAAATCCTACAAACCATTGTGACGGACAGAGGGACTATGTTCACAGGGGTCGAGATTCAAGTTTTTGCCAAGGAGTATGGCATTTAATTGACACATTCCACTCCGTACTACACGCAGGGGAATGGCCAAGTTGAATACACCAATAAAACTTTGAGGAGTATCATTTTGAAGATGGTGGAAGATAGCTTTACGGCATGGTATCTGTTACTTTTTGAAGCACTATAGGTATGTCAAACCAGCAAATTTACCATCACAGGAACTACCCAATTTTGGCTAACTTATGATCATGACGCAGTCTTTCCCATGGAAATCAATGTAAGAGCCGCTTGAGTTTCCAAACAAAATAACTTTTCTGCTAATGAATATTATTACAAAATGGTAGATGAACTCGATGTCGTAGAAGAATTAAAGGAACATGCATTGGATTGCATTGAGGCCCAAAAGAAGCAAGATGCGAAAGCATACAATAAGAAGGTCAAGGCCAAACTATTTCAACTTGGCGACCTTGTTTGGAAGGTGGTCTTCCATTTAGAAATGAAGGATGTTGTGCTAGGGAAATGGAACCCAAACAAGGCGGTACTGTTTGCAGTCCATGCCATCTCAAAAGGGAATGCTTATGTGTTAGAAAATTTAGATGGCGATCTACTTAGAAATCCTATAAATGGCAAGTACTTAAAG
>CM047879.1:2463588-2580982 GCA_026212405.1 Petrea volubilis
TGAAAAACTTGGCCGGATGAATCCTTTATCAATCAATTCTTCTAATTAGGTTTTAAGCTCTTTCAACTCGGCAGGAGGCATTTTGTAAGGATTTTTGGAAATAGGCGTTGTTCCGGGTATCAATTCAATGATGAAATCAATTTCCCTATGTGATGGTAACCCGGTAATCATCCGGAAACCATCTACGAACTCCTTTACAACTGGAACATCTTCTATTTTCTTTTTCTCCTCCTATTTGTTAATACGTACGCTAAGAATGCCTCATTCCCTTTTCTAAGCAACCGACGTGCTTTTATGGCCGAGATGATTGGTAGTGATGGGGATACCTTATTTCCTCTTATGTCGACTACGGGACAGTCGGTATACATAGTCGCACTACTTTTCTTGATGGCAGTCTATTTGAGCGTAATGTGTGGCTAACCAATCCATCCCAATATAACATCAAAGCATTTATAGGAAACAAAAACAATCGGCATTCATTGTTCCCCACCTACTACCACTTCACAATTCTCATAAATCCGATCCGTCTTCTATGAAATTCCCATCGGAGTACGCACTTCTAACTCATAAGGTAAACTTTGGGTTGCAACATTAAACTCGAAAAGAAATCAAATGATATATAGAATGTGTGGATCCAGATCAATTTACTTTAGCTAAATGTCGGCAAACTGGAAGCGGACCTTCCACCACCGTAGTTCAGAATTTTCTCTTGGTTTTATTACGAACACTTTGCCCTGGACTCGGGCTTGTTCATGCGATTCCCGCCTTCCTTACCGGCCTTTTCTTGAGATGAAACTGGTGTGTTCCCAATTGCGGACAATTCCTGATGAAATGTTCGACACTTCCACATCGGGTGCACTTCTTTGCTTTATGCCAGCATTAGCTTTCAGTGTTAGGCTTTTCCACATAAGTACATGTGATGTTTTCTGTGCCGGGAAATTAGTAGGATTTGTTCGGGGGATTGCTTAAACTAGTCTTAGCCAATTTGTTGCTTAGTCCGAAATTCCTTCCTTAATGACCGTCCCGAGGGTGAAGGCCTTACAAGCTGTAACACGCTTAACTTTCAGCTGCTCCATCTGTTCTCGACTCTTAGGGCAGTTTCCCCTGCCACAACATACTAGGCATCTATACAGGACTAATCTATCTTGTACTCCATCCGTAATCGTCCTACAAACTTCCAAAATTGTCTTTCTTCATCTTCCGATAAAATAAGGGACGAGATCTGGCTAATTTGGTACACATCCGCTTCGTACTTGTGAAACATTCAGCCACGTTGCCTCCAGATTCAAAAAAACATCCCTCTCTCGAGTTCTGCGTGCACTAGTCGGGGAACATATTGCAGGTTAAACTCTTTAACGAAATGTCCACATGTATAAGGGGTTCTCCGTTATATCCCACTTACCACTAACCGGCTTTTCGACTAGTGCCATGCATCTACTTCTAAACAAAAAAGTTGCTAACACGACGTTGTCAATTCCTCGGTACAGTCTAGAACCTCAAAAGCTTCTCTATAAGCTTCAAGCCAGTTCTGGTGCCATGTTATATCGTCCGGTTCGCCCTTAAAGCTAGGTGGAATATTTTGACTTTGGGATACAATAAGGAGTCCCAATAAGTGACTCGAAAGGTAATATTTGTGAAATTTATGTGATGATATTATGACTATGTGCACATATATACAAACAAGCACCTTATGTTATTAATTGAAATTTCTACTAAACTATCGTGCTGACATTTTTCATTGAACATATTTTTTGCAAAGATGTTATAGTCCACCAAGAGGAAGGCCACCACGGACATTACGAAGCTTTTAAATTAGCTAGAGTTACTTACTTATGTTTTTACTATGTGTACTAAACTTTTTGTAAAACTGTCATTTACTCAAAATGTTGTTCTTGTGTAAAAGTGTATTGCGTGCTTTTATTGTATTAATGTTTGTTATTTTGAACGGTACTATTTTATGAAAATTATGTACTCTTATTTTTAAAAGGTATTTTGTTGTTATATAAAAAGAAGGGTATTTTTTTGGGTCGTGACAAATGATATCAGAGCAGGTTGCCAGTCGAAAAAATCAGGAGCAAAGTGCTTTGTGGGACAAAGTGCTACACGTATGAGAGTCATCGCTTGAGCCTACAGAGCATGTTGATAAGTATTGAGCCCAAGAGGGCCAAACTGTTATATATTGAGCCTACTAGGCAAAATTGTTATATATTGTGCCCATGAGGCAAAGTGTTATGCCCACAGGGCCAAGTTCTACGTGCGCAGAAGACGCCTTTGAACCACATGAGCCACCTCTAGAGTCCCAATGCCTGGCAGTCGGTCATGGTATGTGTGACTTTTGTTAAAACTTCTAGTGCATCTATTGCATTTTGTATATGATAATATTTTGAGTTTTAAATTCTTTTTGTGTAAACGTATCTTTGGAAAATGGTTTTGAAAAGGAGATGATACCCTCAACTATTTTACCAAACAAAAAAGAATTTTGAGGACGAAATTTTCTAAGGAGGGAAGGATGTGACGACCCAGTAAACCCTATTATTGAATATTTGGAATTATGAATTATGTGAGATTTATTTTGTGAATTATTATTTAATTACTAAAGCATTAGTAAGTTTTACTCAACCTTATTACAACCCTTACTAATGCTTGAGTAAAACTTGAACATATCACCACAAATTTTGTTATAGGATTACTTTGAACTTAGTAAGGTACTGATGCAATATAGGTAGGTATAGATAGACTTAGGAAAGTTTCCATTTCATTGTGTGATCTTTAAGATGGCAGAAATTATAAAGAAGACATAGTTAGACTTTATGGTATCAGAGCCGCTTGCCAGCCGGAATATCGGGAGCTAAGTGCTCTGTGGGGCAAAGTGCTATGCAATACGGGAGCCACCTTTTGAGCCTTCAGAGCAAATGTTACGTCCTGAGCCCACGAGGCCAAATGTTATGTCTTGAAAGTCTTGAGCCTATGAGGCCAAGTGCTATGTGCTGAAAACTCTTGATTCCATGAGACCAAGTACTATATTTTGAATGTTTTGAGCCTGCAGCGTAAAGTGCTATGTGTACGGGAGTCACCTCTTGAGCCCACAGGAGCCACCTCTAGAGTCCCAATGCCTGGCAGACGGCATTTGTATGTGTGACTTTTAACCTCTAGTATATCTATTAGATTTCGTATTTCATTGAAATATATTTTGGATTCTAAAATCTATTGTGAAAATGTATTTTTCAAAAATGGATAAATTAGTGTTGAAAAAGATGGTGAAGAAATACTCTTAACTCGTTTGCTAAGCAAAGTATGAATTTCGAGGACGAAATTCCTTTTAAGGGAGGGAGGATGTAATGCCCTGGTACTTCCTAATATTTTTAAACTAATTATATATGTTGTTTAATGTTTTATGGAAAATTTAAAATTCATTAAATATTGTTTCATGTTCTGTGCAAGTATTATTTTATTTGTGAATTGTGTGATCATTACTTTATGTGAACGTTATTTTATAAAAATTGTGTGATAAGAGGTAGTATAACTATGTTTTGATAAGAAACAATTGATTTCATGATATATATATATATATATATATAAATTGAAATATTTATATACATGTACTATGTGAAAATCTTTCCTTGAAAAGTTTATGATACATGCCTATTTTTATTTTACAAAATGCATGAAATTATTTTTATCAATCATAACATATACAATTTTCAAACATACACACACACATATATATACATACATATACACAAATATATATATATGTAGGATGAGTTCATTTTATAAATATCTAGATTAATCCAATGTCATTTTCACTGCATTAAATACTAAGATTGTACAGATTTGAATAAGATTTTGTAAGATTGGATAAGATCATGATAAGATTCTTGATAAGCACAACATATTGGATAAGGATCATGACCACATATATATACACAAAATATCTTGATATATATATATATACCTACACATTTTCGAAAATTGTATATATAAATATATAAGATTATAGTTTTGATAGTGTAATATTAATTCTTTAGATATTTATTAAAATAGTTATATTTCCAAAATATCTCAAAAAATTATATATTGTATCTATATTTATAGGGGGCGAATATTACATGTCCATATATATATATATATATATATATAATATTTTGCATGCAAATATTTTATCTTATCTTATATGCATTAATTATACTACACACTTGTAATAATCTTTCTAGAAGCCTTATTACTTAGAGACATCTTACTTATCTAGCATTTGAATCACCCAATTTAGGGCTACACCTCAACATGCTAGACCTAACACATAAACTATAATGTGGATGATTACATTTAATATAAAACCTTAGTTGGAAGAATGCATTTATTATAAATTGACATTATAACATAAAAAATCCTCTTTTCTTGCCCTAAACTCTATAAAAAGAGATCATTGTCTTCATTTTTCATACACACGCACACTCTAAATCCTGCCTAAGACACACACACCTATACTCACCTTGCTCTCAACATACAAAACACTCCATATTTATAGTATATCTTCTACCCACATATGTATATGTAGAGTAGTGCCTAGCAAGCCAATATATTTTAGCTTGTTAAATTACTCTTTGTATCAAACAGTTTATTTGATTAAATAATAAATTGAAAGTTTCATACTTTATGGCCATTTGCATCACATAGTATTATTTATATTGTATTTAATGTATGTGGTTGAATCTCCATAATCACATTTAAGCTATGGGACTTGACTTCACATAGAGATGGAAGTCTTGAAACAAGTCTCTAAGGCGTGATCAAAATTATTCCAAGTCATTGAGTCTAATTGAGACCAGAGTATCGACTTGACTCACTAAACGACTTGCATTTATGATGTATCTCAAATGTGAGGATGTCTTGTTTCATGGAAACCGAGTGTAGTGACACTCGTATGCATAAATTGGTGCTAATTAGGGAATGAGTTCACTGAGGATTCAACATGGAAACTCAATGGGAGTAAAAGAATTAGAAAAGTTTCCAAACTTATGACGTGCTTTAACTAGTCCTTAGACTTGAGATTTCATAGTAGCCTTGTATATGGGCATTTATACTTTGATATAGGTGTCAGCTCCATGGCGAGTTTTAGTACTCCTATATTGGGTCTAGGTCTCCTATATATGGAGACACTAGTGAACTGAAAATCAATAAAGAATTTGTTGCTCTACTAGTTGAACGAGTGAGTTTTTCATATATTCTTTGTAATTAGTCCACTTAAATCCTTGTGCAAGGTGGAGGACAATGATTTGAAAATGAGCTTTCTTAGTCAATTGTCAAATGGAAAACTTGCAAAGAATTATGGGAGTTGAGGTTAATAGGATTTCCCAAACCCCATATCCTAAACCTCGATTGAAAAAACTAGACAACGAAAGGATCGTATTTGCACGGTGAGTCATAAGTAGAAAGGTTCATGCTAATACTTCACCTATTGGCTACGTATGTGTGGGCTTGTTGTAAGACATCGAACACGATGGATGGGGACCGTTAATTAGAAAGAGTCCTAATAAAATGGTGATTAATTAAAGGAGTTTAATTAATCGTAGATAATTTTATCATCTAAAATATTGCTTTGAATGCAAGCCCGTCGCTAATCGATTGATCAACCTAAGGGGTGGCACACAATAGTTGACCAAGCACCGAAGTATATGAATTGATTAATAGTTATTAATCATATTGAATTGATTAATGACATCAATTGAATCCAGAGCTAATTCGGTTGAACTATCTCGTTAAATTGGTGGATAGAAATCAATTTGGGAATTAATTGATTAAGAATCAATTAATGAAATCAATATGAAATTTGATTTCAATTAATTTTTTAATTGAAATAAGATTTCAATTTAGGATTAAATTGAAATTTGATTTTAATTTAAGAACAAAATTGAAATAATTTTTCAATTAAGGACCAAATTAAAATATAATTTTAATTTGGGGATTAAATTGAAATTAGAATTAAATTAATTTTGAATTAATTTAATATTTCAATTTAATTCTAAAATTTCAATTTAACTATAAGATAACTCTTCTAGTTAAAAGATGAATTCTAATGGTTAATAAATATAAAGAAGAGATAATTACTTAAAAGATAGAGAAATAAAGTTTCAGCCCAAATTAGACTTAAACATATGGCAAAGGGGCTTGCCATTATTGGCTATAAAAGCCAAAGGCCAACCCACATTGTGATAACACAATAAAGAAAGAAGAATAGTTATTCAGTTTCTTGTTTCCTCGTCGTAAGTCAATTCGTCTCTTTATTAAGTTAATTTGGTTTATTGTTTAAACAATAAATTCCATGTCTTTTTATAGCTCCATATACTAAGTGTTTCATAGAGATTCATATATACTACGGTTTAAATTCAAGTCTTGCATAGAATTTAAACCGGTGGTGCGGTCAACGTGTGAATACATATGGAGGGAAGACAATTGGATTCCTACAAAAGCCCAAACCGTTCGTGACAATCCGATAATGTGAATTGCGTATTTGAATACGTTCTATTCCCTACAACAACAAGAATGCAAAAAGGTAATTAAATTATTCAACTCATTTAAAAGATTTGGTTATGTAATTTGTATAATAGATCCGCGTCACGATAGTCATGGGACAACACGATTAACATATAATATGTTAAATGTTTTAAATAAAATTTTGATATTCCGCTACGCATACGTGCCGGGACTTATGTGAAACTAACAGTATATATATGAATCCTTCTTTTTACAAACATATATATGTATTAGCCTTCTATACATCCCCTTAATTCTTTAAAAATACTCTTTCCAAATATCTTTCTATATATATATATACATAGAGATATATATATATATAAATATACATACTAGCCAAGAAAGATAATTTAAAAAGGTAGGAGTTTCCTTAATTGCATAAGCTAGTTTCTAGTTCTAGTTTTACATTTTGCTATCATGATATTATCCTAAATATTATGTGACTATGTGCACATATTACACACACTCACCTTATGTGATTAAGTGAAATTTCTACTCAACCGTCGTGTTAACATGTGTTATGAACATTTCTTTTGAAGGCAAAGATGTTGTAGTCCTCCAAGAGGAAGACACCACCAGGCATTACGGAACTTTTGATAAGATAGAATTACTTATTTATGATTTTTTTTTCTAAGTTGTACTAAATGTTTGTATAACTATTCCCTCAAAATGTTGTTCTTGTGTAAAAGGGTATTTCACACTTTTAATATGTTAAAGTTATGACGTGATGTAACGCCCTGGTACTTCCTAGTATTTTAAAATCAATTTTATATGATTTCATGTTTCATGTGATCATTATATTATGTGAAATCTTTCTTGTAATAAGCACTTTGTGATACATGCATATGTTTGCATACTTATAACAATTGAAATTATTTTCTTTCCTATTCATTTATTGATCATAAAATATAAAATTTTCAAAAATATATATACATATATATATGAAAATTTCGAATTATATATATATATATATATATATAATAGGATTGGATATTTTTATATAAAAACCAAGTTATGAAAATGTCATCTTTATCCAAATATCATCCTTATCCAAATGTCATCTTTATCCAAATATCATCCTTATCCAAATGTCATCTTTATCCAAATATCATCCTTATCCAAAATGTCATCTTTATCCAAATGTCATCCCTATCCAAAATCTTATCCCTATCCAAAATGTCATCTTTATCCAAAATCTTATCCCTATCCAAAATGTCATCTTTATCCAAAATCTTATCCCTATCCAAAATGTCATCTTTATCCAAATGTTATCCTTATCCAAATGTCATCCTTATCCAAAATCTTATCTCTATCCAAAATGTTATCCTTATCCAAAATATCATTTTCATCATTAATAATTAAATAATGCTATGTCTTGCCCTAAACTCTATATAAAGGGTTCAATGTCTTCATTTTCCACACACTCAACATAAAATCCCGCCTATAAGACCCACACCCACAAAATCTTGCACTTTCAATGTATATATCATACAATATCATTAGTATACCTTTCTATATACATATATATATAGTTACCCCTCTTCTAATCACATATATATACATATTAGCCTTACTATATATCTATATATACACTCAACACTTTCTACTTATATAGAAGAAGGCACCCCTTTGAAAGGTAGGAGTATTATTTAACTTCATGAGTAAAATAGGAATTTAAGTATCTTGTAAGTCTTAGATATTTTATGCTTTCATTTTCATTATAGTATTATGTGAAATTATGTGTCTACGTGCACCTATTCAAACACACACGCACCTTATGGATTGAATGATATTTCTACTCAACCGTCGCGTTGACTCCTCTTTTCCAATACTTTTGAGACAGAAATGAGATAGCGGATCAGAGTGGCGCAACGGAAGCATTTCGAAGCCATTTACGCAATAAAGTTACTTTTGTATTTGTTTTGAAAATTGTAACTTTTTCATTTTGTACAAATTTTATGTGAAAATAATTATTTATACAACTATGAAAATATTACCGCCGCGCGTTTCAGTCCAACATATTTTAATAAAATATGAAGGGTATTTTTCCGGGTCGTGACACGTGATGCATTATATTAACTTTTGTTATTTTTGTTATAGTACTAAAAGGTGCTATTTTATGAAAATTATATACTCTTACTTTATGGAAGGTTATTTTATTGTTACATAAAAAGATGGGTATTTTTCAGGTCATGACAAATAGTGTAGAATATCTTACTTTCCTGAAATGAAAATGTATAGATGGTAGGACGTATCAGGTAAACTAACCATAAAAAGAGTACAATTTTTTAAAAAGGAAAAAGAAAAGAAAAAGAATCATATAATGGAAAAAAAATATCTTGTTCCTTGTAGCACTCTAGCTAAAATTCACTCCAAAATTTTAGGTTATGTTAGAATTTGCCCTATAGGGCTTTATTATATTCATATTTACATTTCTTTTCACAGTTTTATAAAAATGTAGAACTTATCCAAAAAAAAAATTCCTTTTTGCGCATAAACTGCTCATGAGGATTGGGAATGACCTTATTATCGTTTAATTACAAGGTTAAAAATGTTAGATAATAGAAATGTGTGATTATACTGTAATGAGCGGTTATTTATAATATTACAAAGGCCGTGACTTTTCAAAGAGTAGGCATCAACTTTTTAAACACGTTCATTCATTGAATCTCGTCGTAAATTCATTAAACCTGTACGCACCCATTCAACACGTCCATTTACCTAATTTGTAGTCATGCCCATTCATTCCATTAATTTGAAACATTTTATTTTTATTCATATAAAACTTTAATTATATGAATTAGATATTCAAACCAACAATTTTATAGAAACAAGGAAAGAGCTAGGGTGTGCCACGAAAATTCTATTTAATTGGTGTAGGCTGCTATTTTTATGATTTGAGGGTGCGCAATGATAAATTGGTCTTATTAAAGGGTATACAATGGCAATAACTCAATATTATAGTGAAGGGCCAATCCGGCGGGTTGTTCTTGCTCTTCCTTTCCCCGCTCGATTCTGCATTTGAAATTTTCTCTATTAGTAATTTGCTTGTTCCCAATCCAGGTCAACAAATGAAGTTCACTAGAAAAATTGTTGGGTCGTTGACTTGCAACGCGCGCGCGCGCGCGCACACACACACACACATATATATATATATATTCCTCTCTCTCATGTATTGGGTTCTTCATTCCCCTTGTTCTTCATCATTTCTCTCTCATCTCTTCTTCCTCCCGATCAGAAAACAGGGTTTATTCCCCTTGTTACTACTGTTGCAGGAGCCATCATGGAGAAACTTCTCAATATCGAACCTCAAGAGCTCAGTTTTCCTTGTAAGTTCGTTATTTCATTTTCCTTTGCAAGTGGAGCAATTATGTGTTTTACTGATTCTCTCTCTCTCTCTCTGGTGGGTTTGATCAGACGAGCTGAATATGCAAGTATCTTGTTCGATCAGATTGTCCAATAGGACTCGATACCATTTCACCTTCAAGGTAGACAGCTGTCTGTGATCAAGTGATTTCGGCACCTCTTAAATAATGTCGTTCAAGTGTTTGTTCATCTTATTTTGATCATGATTTGTTTGTAGGTTATGACTACAAATCCAAAGATGTACACTGCGCAACCAAATTCGGGGATTGTTTTGCCTGGATCGATTTGTGATCTTATAGGTGCTTACTACCTTAGCATTAGTTTCGGTGTTGTTGCTAAAAAACAATGATCAAATAAGGGATATGAATATTTGCTTGCTTTCTGTACTCTCATTATCAAAATTTTTATAAGTTGAACTTTTTGTCAATTAAAATTAACGCCAAAAGGCCGAGAGAAATTTGTTGAATATATATGATCAGTCATTTGTAACTACAACATGTTTTAGTTCTACTATTTCTTCATTCTCTGCTTGCTGCATTTTTCTCATGGTAATAATGGACTCTGTTCTGTAAAATATTATCTGTAGTTTGTGTACTCTGCAGTTACAATGCTTGGTCCAAAGGCAGCCGCTCCAAAAGAACAATGTAAGGACAAGTTTGCGATTAAGAGTGTAATTGCAAGTCCTAGTGTTACGACACAAGATGTTCGTAAACTGGTAAAATCATGATCCTGCTAATCTATTCATTCATGTCAAGTATAGCTACCATTTATATTCATCGTAGCTTCTTAACAGTGGGCTAGAGTCCATTTGAGGGCGTTTGTGCTATGATTGATCCCCTTTCATTAATTACTTAACTAGTTTGGCTTGAGGGAGTTCGTGATATGATTTTGTACTATGATTGATCCTCTTTCATTAATTACTTAACTAGTTTGGCTTGAGGTTTTCGGAAAACTGTTGGTTGTCTCAAGCAATCCATTTCATAATTGATGTAGACTAAAGGCCCTTCTGGTTAGGCTTAAAAAAGAAAGCGGTTAATGAGTGCTGCCTTTCATAGTCGAGCTTAATTTGTGAAACAAGTTATTTAAAAGTAATTTTTTTGGAAGCTACTTTGGATAACTTAAAAAAGAAGCTGCATTCGGGGTTTCTATGGCTTCCTCTTTTCTTAAAAAGGCAGAGCCAACCGCTGCTTTCTTTTTATTTTTC
Source organism: Petrea volubilis (assembly GCA_026212405.1). NCBI lineage: Eukaryota > Viridiplantae > Streptophyta > Magnoliopsida > Lamiales > Verbenaceae > Petrea > Petrea volubilis. The sequence continues at coordinate 2,474,693 of CM047879.1, forward strand.
TTTAAAAAAAAAGGGAAAGTGCTTTTCTTCTTAAAAAAGCCAATCCAAACTGCCCTAAGATTTGGCACTGAAAACAAACTTTTCAGCTTGCTTTTTTTGGACACTTCAGGTTATCACCTTCATTTGGAACTTTCAAGACCTTGTTCACAAGCATAAACTTAAAAACTCTTCTAAGTTACTTAGTACCAAATGATGATTTCAGCTCTCTTTCATAAAGCATTAGCAAAGGTGACTTCAGAATTCATTATTTCATTGTTTTTTAACTAAAAGAAGCCAAAATATGTGGATAACTATATCTAGTTCATGTGCTTAAACTTTGGTTTTTGTAGTTCGACAAGGAAGCTGGAGGCCATGTTCAATACTGCAAACTGAGAGTTATCTACACTTTCCCAAGACGAGCTCCTTCACCAGTTTCTGATGAATCATCAAGATCTTCTGTGGCATTAGGGAGACAGTATACAGATCTGAATGATCCCAAGGTCGTCATTCAGCTCTGGTTAATTATCTTATCCTTGATCTATGTTATATTCTCTAGCAAAATTAGCATGTTTGCTTTGTGATTTTATTGGTACAGTAGGTTCCTAGCTCAAATTTAGGTGTGAAAATATCAGAGATAAATATATTATAATTCTCCATTTATATAAATGAACTACAAGTGAAAATTGGTGAATGTTATTGCAGTTATCAATTATGCCTTTGTTTTACGTTGAGTACAATTTTTCCCTGTTAAGTTCTGATAACTGCATCAGGTTTCACAAACAATTAGTTGAATATTCACTTAATATTGTCTAGAAATTGATAATAGCTCTTGTTATCTGTTCCTTTTCCCTAATACTCTTTCCTTATTTCCAATAAGATGCTAAGTTTGACAATTTGTTGTCTTTGGGTTGAAATGAAAGATAAATGCAACGAAGCTTATTCACGTTCAGCCTTCAGAGCTCCAGTTTCCTTGTGAGCCACATACATCCCCTTCTGATGTGCTATTTGAGTTTCTGTTTCTTCTAATGTTTTCTCATCATAGCGGTGCCTTGATTTTCATCAGTTGTACTGAAGAAGGAGCTCTCCTGTTTGCTTCAATTGTCAAATATGACTAGGAATCATATTTATTTCAAGGTAAGTTTCTATTATCATAATAAAAGACCGAATTCTCAAAAAGAGGGGGAAAAAAGGAAAAAGAAAGAGAAAACTATTGATTTGGCATGTGTAAAGAGTATATGTATACATTGTAAATAATATCTATTTAGGAAATATATTATAGGTATATTCTTATATTGATTAGGATTCCTAGATTGATTGGGATTTGTTATTTTCTTTTCCATTAACATTGTACTTGTATATATATATATATATATATTACGTTCTTAGAGTGAATAAGACATTAGAAATTTCTCTTCCAAACTATATGGCACCAAAGCCAAACCTAAAAGAATATATCTAGGGTTTCGTCGGCGTTGCCTATTTGTTTTATGGCATACTTGGGTGTGTCGTCGGTGGTTGGGTGTGATCTGCTACTGTTCATATTATTGTAGCTACTGTTTCAGGTCACTGTAGCTACTATTCTGATTACTGTAGCTACTATAGTGTTTTTCTGCTGCCTTGTTGCTATCCCTTTTAGCGCAATGGAGGAGAAGGAGAATAAAACCACGATTACAAACGTGGTCCCAATGACGACCAAAATTACTGAGCACAAACTTAATGGGTCGAATTATTTGGACTAGAGTAAGACAATCTGGGTTTATTTGTGAAGTATTGAAAAAGACGATCATCTTACAGAAAGCCCACTTATGGATAATAAAAAGGAGGCATGGCTAAGAGACGATGCGTGATTATTCTTACAAATAAGGAATTCTATCGACAGTGAGGTAATTGGTTTGATTAATTACTATAAGTATGTTAAGGAGTTGATGGATCACTTATATTTTATATTTGGGAAAAGGAATATTTCTCGAATGTATGAGGTTTGTAAATCATTTTATCGGACTGTTTGCATAAAATTTTTCCGGCCCCGCCGAAGTGGCCGCTCAGGGTTCGAACCGGCTGAGTTCGATTGGAAAACAGCCAATTCGAAGTGAGCTCTCTAATAAATAAGCTTTTCCCTTGGTTATCAAACGGATCAAAAAGGGCCCTTCCCAATTAGGGCTCCATTTTCCAAACACAGCGTCCCTTTTTTCCAAGGGGAAAACAACCTTCCACACGAGGTCGCCAATTTGAAACTTCTTGGCTTTGACCTTTCTATCGTAAGCTCTGGCAACTTGTTTTTTCTGAACCTCGATGGAGTCTAGCGCTTGTATCCTGATGTTTTCTACTGCGTCCAATTCGTCCACCATCTTGTGATGATACTCTTCAATGGTGAGATTATTTTGATGAGCTATCCGTGCAAATCTCACATTGATTTCCATGGGTAGGACTACATCGTGGCTATAAGTGAATCGGAATGGGGTAGTCCCTGTACCGGTGCATTTACTTGTTCGATAGGCCCACAATGCCTCGGAAAGCAGCAAATGCCATGCTCTAGGATTCCCTTCCACCATTTTCGAAATGATACCTTTTAAGGTTTTATTGGTGGATTTGGATTCAGCTTGCCCATTCCCTTGTGCATAATATGGCGTAGAATGTGTGAGTTGGATGCCATATTCAGTGGCAAAAGGCTGAATTTCGGACCCTGTGAACATGGTTCCCCTATCTGTTACGATAGTCTGAGGGATTCAAAATCTATGCACCAGGTGCTCTTTGATAAATCTTACTATCGTTCCTTGATCTGTTTGCTTGAGGGGAATAGCCTCCACCCATTTAGTGAAATAGTCCATCGCAGTGATAATGTGGGTATGCTGCTTCGAAGAGGGAGGGAAAATGACCCCTATTAAATCGATGGCCCAACATCGAAATGGCCAAGGCTTAATTATTAAATTCATTTCCTTCGCTGCACTCTCTGAATTGGACCAAGTAACTGGCATTTTTCACACCCTTTGGCTAGCCAATGGCAATCTTGCACCATTTTTGGCCAGAAATAGCCATATCTCTTGATTAACCATGCCATTTTGCGGCCACTCTAATGGGCCACGCATACTCCTTCATGGACCTCCATCATGATTTTCATTGCCTCATCTTGTCCGACACATTGTAAGAGCACGTCATCATGACCTCGTCGGTATAGCGAGCTACTTCCCAGAACTACATAGTTGGCGGCTCTCATTTTGACTCTTCGAGGTGCTCCTTGGGAAGGATCATTTAAATACCTTAATATTGGTTCGCGCCAATCCTCAACTTGTTTCATAGTGCTTTCTATAGCGTAAATATTGATTCTTTTGAAATGAGAGGGATAGGCCTGCCTTGTGATGGTATAACTGGCGGCCATACAATTTTTGGGGAATTCTGCTCCGGTGGCTATCTGAGCCAACTCATTGGCTTCGAAATTGGAGTTCCTAGCCACATGCTAAAACGTTACTTCGTCGAAGCCCATTAGTAAAGCATTTACCGTGGAGATATACCTTTCTAGTATGGGATTTCGGTATTGGAATGTACCCTGGATCTATTTAATAACGAGTTGGGAGTCTCCAATTACCCTGATACTGGATGCTCCTAAGTCATGTAGTAATTCTAATCCAAGGATCAAGGCCTCATATTCGGCCTGGTTATTGGTGCATGGGAAATCGAACTGGACTCACATGCCAGTCTTGATTCCTGAAGGTGAAGTGGCCACAATGCCAGCCCCAGATGCTTTCTCTGTTCGCGATCCATCGAATTGGAGGGTCCAGGGTTTCACGAATACTGATAGCATCTCGATTCGCTGAGCTACTTCGCCATCTATCTCGACACTGGGGTGGTCGGTGAGAAAATCGGCTAAGGCTTGGCCCTTCACAGCTTTTTGCGGAACAAATTGTAGTTGATACTCCATCAGGTGGATGGCCCAACGGCCTATCCGACCACGTACTACTGATCTCGAAAGCATGTATTTGACCACATAGACGCTATTGATTACAAGAACCTTTACCGGTAGCAAATAATGCCGTAGCTTGATACATGCGAAATATAAGGTCAAACACACCTTTTCGATTGGATGATATCTTTGTTCTGTGTCGCTCAAATGCCTGCTTAAGTAGTACACAGCTCGTTCGATACCATTCTTGTCGTCTTGAGCCAAAACGGCTCCAATGGTCTTGTCAGCTGCCGAAATATAAAGCTTAAGCGGTTCTCCTTTTTGTGGCAGCATCATTACAGGAGGAGAAGTCAGAGCTTCCTTGATCTTATCGAATGCCTGCCCATGTTCTTCTGACCATTGAAATTGGTCATGGTCTTTTAATTTTAATAAGGGTGAGAAAATCTTGGTTTTGCCTGCAAGGTTCGAAATGAACCTTCTCAAATAATTGACTTTTCCAAGAAATTACTGAAGTTCTTTCTTGGTTCGAGGTGGCTGGGTAGCCAAGATGGCCTTTGCCTTGTTCGCTTCCACTTCGATTCCTTTCTTATGCACTAAGAATCCAAGAAAATGGCCTGCGGCCACTCCGAATACGCATTTTAGCGGGTTTAACTTCAACTAAAATTTTCTCATCCCGTCGAAGGCCTTAACCAGGTGTAATGACCCGGTATTTCTAGGTATTTTAAAAGTTAATCATATGATTAAATTATTTAGTTTTTATGTGATTATTAGTTTATATGTGAACTATGTGATTAAATTAATGTTTTATTATCTTATATGGGAAATGTGCAATAACTATTATGTTTGCATACCACCCATTTGATTCGACGCATATTCATATAAATCAATATATACATATATAATTTTATATATACATTTTTCAAAATTATAATGATAGGAATTATTTGTAATAAAGTCATAGTATTTTTATATGTTAAAGTATATATAAATAAATTTGTATATTTTCAAAAATATGTATATATCCTAGGTCATTTTTGTATTTTAGATGATGTAGATATATATATATATATACTAATTGATGCTTAAATATGTATTATTTAAATGTTATATGATTAATTTCTATTGCAATATATACTTTGCAATATATACCTATTTTTATTTACAAAACGCATAATTATTGGAATTATTTTCTACTTCATTTAGTAATTATAAAATGCATAAAATTCAAACACACACACATATATACATGTATATAGGCATATACATGAATTTATATAGTTATATAAATAAGGGTTATATTATTTTTCTTGATATTGCCATTTTCACTAAAATGTGTCATTTCACACTATAATAATTATTTTGAAAATTATTTTTAAATACTAGGTCATAAGACTATGATTTATATATATATAAATATCTTACACTTTATATGTATATGTTTTAAAGAAAATTCATATACATAAAGGTATAAGATTATATTTTCATTTCTTTAGGCATTTTTCATCATAAACATTGAAAAAATTATATTTTGTGTAAAAATATCTTAAAAATATAAAAAGAGGAGGGGGTGAACGAAATTTTATGTATATATATGTATAATATAAATATATGGTGTATATTATTACTTGCTCCCCAATTCTCCTTGCATTAAATGAATATTCACATATGTAAGAATTCTTCTAGATATGTTTATACATGTAAGGCTTAGATTAAACTAGATTATGAAGTGTGCATTTAGACTCACACTTAAGCTATAATTAGGTATTGAGTTGGGCATTGAGTTGGAAGATTTCATTTATTATAACCCTTAGTTGTAACCTTAGGTGGAAAGGTAACAATAATTAGAAAATGACTTAATTATTTAATAATCTTATTTCTTAAGCACAACTACTATAAATAGGGGATAAATTGGGGATTTATCACTTCATTTTTCATCACATAACACACACAAACACATCCACACACACAAAATCTCGCCTAAAACACCCCACTCACACTTACCTTACCCTAAACACACAAAACACTTCATATTCATAGTAAATCTTCTACCCACATATATATATACATAAACCCTTCATTTAACATACTTATAACCCTATAAAACACTCTTGAAAAAGGTAGAAGAATATTTAATTAAAGTAGAGACCTTACTTAATTTCATAAGTAAAGGTTCTCCTTTAATTCATAGATATTGTACCTTATAGAAGTGAATGCTTCATATTTAATACAAGGTAGTGATTTCTCTTAATACATGAGCTAGTGTTCTTATAGTGTTAACATATTATTCTCCTATTAGGACATGGGATGTAACCACAAGTTGGTTACTATCTTAGTCCGAAAGGATTTCACGACAATTTAGCTAAATGCATGTTGTATGTTCATGAACCATTGTGCTGGAAATTTGGGCGTTTCTGCTCGATTTATGTGCTGGAAAATTAGGATTTATGCTTCTATAGGGTTTATATATGTGTTTAGGGTTTTATTCATGTGTTAGAAGTTACAAATTCAGTGTTTAAAACTGAAAATTGGAGTTGTTTTCAAAGCTGGAAATTCTGCCCTCAAAACTGGAATTTCTGTTCCAGCAGCTGAAAATCTTATTTTTCAAGGCTGGAATTTCGAATTTTACAAACTGAAAATTTATTTTTGAAAGGCTGGAAATTACAGTGTGTAATTTCAGTATGTTTTAAGCTGAAATTCGAGTGTTTCGCAAACTGAAAATTCTGTTCGCAACCTGAAACGTGTAAGCTGGAAATTGTGTTCTATGCTGAAATTTCGTGCAACGTGCTGAAAATCAGTGTGTATTGTGCTGGGAATTGTACTGATTATACTGAAAATTGTGTGTATATGGGCCCAAAAAGTGATAGGGGTGGATGGGGCTGAGTTCGGCCGGGCGGCAACGGGCTTGCCGGTCTTAAACGTTCTCGCCATCCATCGTTGCCTAATCCCACCTTGCATGGACGGAGTGTTCCATGTACTGAAGTGGGTCGTAGGAAATCGGCATATGCCCAGGATATGACCACTGGAGTGTTTGGTTGGGTGGGAGTATTGGTTGGAATTGAATTACGGCACGGCGAGATAAGGTAGCCGCCCGTCGAGGTGGAAAATGGTAGAAAAGTGTGCAATTTATGAACCTTATGAATCTGAAATTTTATATGGTTTATATTGATGCAAGTATGTGAACATATGCACGTTCAAGTCACACACGCGCACCTTATGTGTTAAGTGAAATTGCTACTCAACGTGATTGTTGACGTTGTTAATATTTCATGTTTTAGCCGGACATGAGAACGAAGGTATCAACGAGGAGGATAGCGAGGGATGATTTGAAGCTTTTGGCTAGAAGAAGTCGTAGACGAGTCTTTGTAATTGTATCATATATTTAGGACTTTTATTATGTACTTGGTGTTTTGCTATGTAATAAAGACTTTTAGGAAAAATTTTCAGATTTTTATAATAAAAGAATTCATAGCATATTCCCATAACTAGCCAATGGTTTCGGGTCGTCACAGGTGGTATCAGAGCAGGTTGCCAGCCGGAAAATCGGGAGCTAAGTGCTCTGTGGGGCAAAGTGCTACGTGTACGGGAGCCACCGCTTGAGCCTGTGGAGCATATTGATAAGTATTAAGCCCATGAGGCCGAATTGTTATATATTGAGCCTACTAGGCCAAATTGTTATATACTGAGCCCACGAGGCAAAATATTAAGCCCGCAGGGCAAAGTGCTACGTGCGCGGGAGACACCTCTTGAACCCACAGGAGCCACCTCTAGAGTCCCAACGCCTGGCAGTCGGTAATAGTATGTGTGACTTTTGCTTCAAAAATTCTAGTGTACCTATTGGATTTCGTATTTGATTGATATATATTTTGGGTTTAAGCCTAAGCTGTGCTGGGTAAGGATCCTCGGCGTGAGATTTCGGATTAGATTGGAGATAGGCTAGGTCCGAGAAGGCTAATTAGGGAAGAATTTCCGTGGGTGGTATTTGACATGCGGGGTGGCGAGTATGGCTGGGGCGGCCGACCAGTCTATACTTTGTTCCCCTAAATGGCGAATACTTGACAAATTAGAGTATAAGGCGAATTTTCTTGGGTAATAGCCTCAAATGACTACGGATAGAATTATGTGACTTGAGTTCTATGTGTGTGAAATCCACCTCTTGCACCTACAGGAATCATCTTTAGAGTCACAACGCCCAACAACCGATATTAGTCAATGTAAGTTTGCTAAAACCTCTAGTGCATCTATTGGATTTCGTATTAGGTTGAATTATATTTTGCGAAAACGTATCTTTTGATAAAATGAATACTGAGAAAGGGATAATTAGTACTAAAATAGGGACCTTGATATTTGGGAAATGTAGAAGCTAGGTACTTTATTGAAATTGAGGAAAAACGATTTGGAAGTTTGTGGTGATCTAAGGTCGAAATCTAAGATAGGTAGTAGAAATTGTATTGAGAATTGAAAAGTACAATGGAGCAATTGATAAATTAAGACACTGTGTGATACCACAATCCCAGGGTGGCCAAAGAAAAAGGAACTCCGGAGGAGACCTCAAAGCTGGGGGATGGATGTGCAAGGTAACAAAATAAACTTACAGTCGTTAAAGGTACGCTTTTAGTTTTCCATCATTTAGTTAGAATATTAATCGATCTTAGCTCTATATTATGTAATTTCTTTTCTAGACTAGAGGTTCAACCTGATATTTGTCATATGATTTAGAAGTAACCACTACCCAGTATTTATGAGTTATTTGATTATGTACACAAAGTTTAAGTATATTCCAAATTGGATTTGAAATTAGGTTATTACCAAGGGAGAATACGAGGGGGAATTTTAGTAGAAATAAGAAAATAAGAGCAATTATGGAATAGAATAAAGATATATAGTAGAGCTTTAAGAATAGTTTCTAGTTTAGGCGAAGTGTGTAATAGTTAAATGGCGATTCTCTTGTGATAAGTTATGTTTCTTAGCTAATTCTTTTCGTATGTTCTCATTATCACTTATTCAAAAGATCTCTACAATTCATTTTGTTCGGAAACCCCTTTTTACTTGTTAATCGAACCTTTGAGACCTATATTCTCTTTGTGAATTGTCTCTAAAACTATAAGTTTGATTGTTACATACTATTTTTACCCCGATATATATATTCACAATATCGATATTTATTCGGGATATCTTTTACCACCAATATTCGTTGTTTGATTTAAAAGAAAGAAAAGGCCAATGTTGCCGTTGACCTCCTTTTAAAAACAACAACTTCAGTGGCGGCTATTGTCTTTGTAATCATTCTCTTTTGAGGCACTCTTGAAAGATTTCTCAATCGACAGCTCTTTCATCTCTTTCTTGAAAAGTTTGTGATATAGGAAATTTCCAAATTACTTTTCCTCTTAGTAAACGCCTGAAATCTTTCCAATTTACGCCAATCAATATTTGACACTTGAATCGACAAAGATGTTATTCAAACTTCTACATATTCTCAGTCTTTTATTCCATTCTCACTTCTAAACTCCAAACATGAAAATCTTTCGAAACAAGCCTTGAAGATTGATGAGTTATTCTTGATCTCTAGTAAAATTCTTCATGTATATTTCTAATAGTATTTGATATGAAAATGCTGACAACTATTTCGCAAATACTACTACATTTATAGCTCGCTTCTTACAATTTTTGATTCTTTGTTCATATTAATTGCAAAAAAAAAAAAAAAAAAAAAAAATTTGTTTTCAGTTTTGCCGTATACATTTTTATTTAATTTTGTATCCATCCAAACTATCACAACCCTTACTAACATTTGAGTAAAACTTGAACATATCACCAAGGATTCGTTATAGGACTACTTTGAACTTAGCAAGGCAACAATGCAATATCAATACTTGTGGATAGATTTATAAAAGTTCCCACCTCGTTGTGTGATTTAGAATGGCAAAAATTATAAACACGACATAGTTGGATTTCATGGTGTCTCGGTTAGCATAAGTCTTAGATAGAAACCGACGATTTGTTCTAAAGTTGGCAAGGTTTACACAGTGTTTTGACCACTAAGTTGAATATTAGTATCTCTTTCCAACCTCAAACTAGTAGACAAATAGAAAGAATTATACCAACCCTTGAGGATATGCTTCAGTTCATAATCGACACCACTCACTAGCCGTATTTTCCTATAACAATAATTATCAACCTATATTTGGCATGACTCATTCGAAGCACTTCATGAACAAAGATATAGATCCACAATATGTTGGAATAAAGTTGGCAAAAGCAAAGCCCAAAGTTAGTATGGGAAATCACCAAAGTTACCAAAGTAGCTCGAAAGCGAATGACAAAAACACAAAGCCGTTAAAAGAATTACATAGATAAGAGACAAGAAGATTTGGACTTGGAATTAGGAAAAGGAGTCTTAAGATTTGGAAAATAAAAGAAAAGCTTAAACCAATTTATGACGGTTCTTCTGAAATATTTGGAAGAATAGGAAAGGTAGTATATAAGTTGGCATTATCCTCTACCTACCAGAAGAGCATAACGTTCCAATATTTAAGAATGAATTTCGGGGACGAAATTCCTTTTAAGGAGGGGAGGATGTAATGACCCGGTATTTCTAGGTATTTTAAAAGTTAATCATATGATTAAATTATTTAGTTTTTATGTGATTATTAGTTTATATGTGAACTATGTGATTAAATTAATGTTTTATTATCTTATATGGGAAATGTGCAATAACTATTATGTTTGCATACCACCCATTTGATTCGACGCATATTCATATAAATCAATATATACATATATAATTTTATATATACATTTTTCAAAATTATAATGATAGGAATTATTTGTAATAAAGTCATAGTATTTTTATATGTTAAAGTATATATAAATAAATTTGTATATTTTCAAAAATATGTATATATCCTAGGTCATTTTTGTATTTCAGATGATGTAGATATATATATATATATACTAATTGATGCTTAAATATGTATTATTTAAATGTTATATGATTAATTTCTATTGCAATATATACTTTGCAATATATACCTATTTTTATTTACAAAACGCATAATTATTGGAATTATTTTCTACTTCATTTAGTAATTATAAAATGCATAAAATTCAAACACACACACATATATACATGTATATAGGCATATACATGAATTTATATAGTTATATAAATAAGGGTTATATTATTTTTCTTGATATTGCCATTTTCACTAAAATGTGTCATTTCACACTATAATAATTATTTTGAAAATTATTTTTAAATACTAGGTCATAAGACTATGATTTATATATATATAAATATCTTACACTTTATATGTATATGTTTTAAAGAAAATTCATATACATAAAGGTATAAGATTATATTTTCATTTCTTTAGGCATTTTTCATCATAAACATTGAAAAAAATTATATTTTGTGTAAAAATATCTTAAAATATAAAAAGAGGAGGGGGTGAACGAAATTTTATGTATATATATGTATAATATAAATATATGGTGTATATTATTACTTGCTCCCCAATTCTCCTTGCATTAAATGAATATTCACATATGTAAGAATTCTTCTAGATATGTTTATACATGTAAGGCTTAGATTAAACTAGATTATGAAGTGTGCATTTAGACTCACACTTAAGCTATAATTAGGTATTGAGTTGGGCATTGAGTTGGAAGATTTCATTTATTATAACCCTTAGTTGTAACCTTAGGTGGAAAGGTAACAATAATTAGAAAATGACTTAATTATTTAATAATCTTATTTCTTAAGCACAACTACTATAAATAGGGGATAAATTGGGGATTTATCACTTCATTTTTCATCACATAACACACACAAACACATCCACACACACAAAATCTCGCCTAAAACACCCCACTCACACTTACCTTACCCTAAACACACAAAACACTTCATATTCATAGTAAATCTTCTACCCACATATATATATACATAAACCCTTCATTTAACATACTTATAACCCTATAAAACACTCTTGAAAAAGGTAGAAGAATATTTAATTAAAGTAGAGACCTTACTTAATTTCATAAGTAAAGGTTCTCCTTTAATTCATAGATATTGTACCTTATAGAAGTGAATGCTTCATATTTAATACAAGGTAGTGATTTCTCTTAATACATGAGCTAGTGTTCTTATAGTGTTAACATATTATTCTCCTATTAGGACATGGGATGTAACCACAAGTTGGTTACTATCTTAGTCCGAAAGGATTTCACGACAATTTAGCTAAATGCATGTTGTATGTTCATGAACCATTGTGCTGGAAATTTGGGCGTTTCTGCTCGATTTATGTGCTGGAAAATTAGGATTTATGCTTCTATAGGGTTTATATATGTGTTTAGGGTTTTATTCATGTGTTAGAAGTTACAAATTCAGTGTTTAAAACTGAAAATTGGAGTTGTTTTCAAAGCTGGAAATTCTGCCCTCAAAACTGGAATTTCTGTTCCAGCAGCTGAAAATCTTATTTTTCAAGGCTGGAATTTCGAATTTTACAAACTGAAAATTTATTTTTGAAAGGCTGGAAATTACAGTGTGTAATTTCAGTATGTTTTAAGCTGAAATTCGAGTGTTTCGCAAACTGAAAATTCTGTTCGCAACCTGAAACGTGTAAGCTGGAAATTGTGTTCTATGCTGAAATTTCGTGCAACGTGCTGAAAATCAGTGTGTATTGTGCTGGGAATTGTACTGATTATACTGAAAATTGTGTGTATATGGGCCCAAAAAGTGATAGGGGTGGATGGGGCTGAGTTCGGCCGGGCGGCAACGGGCTTGCCGGTCTTAAACGTTCTCGCCATCCATCGTTGCCTAATCCCACCTTGCATGGACGGAGTGTTCCATGTACTGAAGTGGGTCGTAGGAAATCGGCATATGCCCGGGATATGACCACTGGAGTGTTTGGTTGGGTGGGAGTATTGGTTGGAATTGAATTACGGCACGGCGAGATAAGGTAGCCGCCCGTCGAGGTGGAAAATGGTAGAAAAGTGTGCAATTTATGAACCTTATGAATCTGAAATTTTATATGGTTTATATTGATGCAAGTATGTGAACATATGCACGTTCAAGTCACACACGCGCACCTTATGTGTTAAGTGAAATTGCTACTCAACGTGATTGTTGACGTTGTTAATATTTCATGTTTTAGCCGGACATGAGAACGAAGGTATCAACGAGGAGGATAGCGAGGGATGATTTGAAGCTTTTGGCTAGAAGAAGTCGTAGACGAGTCTTTGTAATTGTATCATATATTTAGGACTTTTATTATGTACTTGGTGTTTTGCTATGTAATAAAGACTTTTAGGAAAAATTTTCAGATTTTTATAATAAAAGAATTCATAGCATATTCCCATAACTAGCCAATGGTTTCGGGTCGTCACAGGTGGTATCAGAGCAGGTTGCCAGCCGGAAAATCGGGAGCTAAGTGCTCTGTGGGGCAAAGTGCTACGTGTACGGGAGCCACCGCTTGAGCCTGTGGAGCATATTGATAAGTATTAAGCCCATGAGGCCGAATTGTTATATATTGAGCCTACTAGGCCAAATTGTTATATACTGAGCCCACGAGGCAAAATATTAAGCCCGCAGGGCAAAGTGCTACGTGCGCGGGAGACACCTCTTGAACCCACAGGAGCCACCTCTAGAGTCCCAACGCCTGGCAGTCGGTAATAGTATGTGTGACTTTTGCTTCAAAAATTCTAGTGTACCTATTGGATTTCGTATTTGATTGATATATATTTTGGGTTTAAGCCTAAGCTGTGCTGGGTAAGGATCCTCGGCGTGAGATTTCGGATTAGATTGGAGATAGGCTAGGTCCGAGAAGGCTAATTAGGGAAGAATTTCCGTGGGTGGTATTTGACATGCGGGGTGGCGAGTATGGCTGGGGCGGCCGACCAGTCTATACTTTGTTCCCCTAAATGGCGAATACTTGACAAATTAGAGTATAAGGCGAATTTTCTTGGGTAATAGCCTCAAATGACTACGGATAGAATTATGTGACTTGAGTTCTATGTGTGTGAAATCCACCTCTTGCACCTACAGGAATCATCTTTAGAGTCACAACGCCCAACAACCGATATTAGTCAATGTAAGTTTGCTAAAACCTCTAGTGCATCTATTGGATTTCGTATTAGGTTGAATTATATTTTGCGAAAACGTATCTTTTGATAAAATGAATACTGAGAAAGGGATAATTAGTACTAAAATAGGGACCTTGATATTTGGGAAATGTAGAAGCTAGGTACTTTATTGAAATTGAGGAAAAACGATTTGGAAGTTTGTGGTGATCTAAGGTCGAAATCTAAGATAGGTAGTAGAAATTGTATTGAGAATTGAAAAGTACAATGGAGCAATTGATAAATTAAGACACTGTGTGATACCACAATCCCAGGGTGGCCAAAGAAAAAGGAACTCCGGAGGAGACCTCAAAGCTGGGGGATGGATGTGCAAGGTAACAAAATAAACTTACAGTCGTTAAAGGTACGCTTTTAGTTTTCCATCATTTAGTTAGAATATTAATCGATCTTAGCTCTATATTATGTAATTTCTTTTCTAGACTAGAGGTTCAACCTGATATTTGTCATATGATTTAGAAGTAACCACTACCCAGTATTTATGAGTTATTTGATTATGTACACAAAGTTTAAGTATATTCCAAATTGGATTTGAAATTAGGTTATTACCAAGGGAGAATACGAGGGGGAATTTTAGTAGAAATAAGAAAATAAGAGCAATTATGGAATAGAATAAAGATATATAGTAGAGCTTTAAGAATAGTTTCTAGTTTAGGCGAAGTGTGTAATAGTTAAATGGCGATTCTCTTGTGATAAGTTATGTTTCTTAGCTAATTCTTTTCGTATGTTCTCATTATCACTTATTCAAAAGATCTCTACAATTCATTTTGTTCGGAAACCCCTTTTTACTTGTTAATCGAACCTTTGAGACCTATATTCTCTTTGTGAATTGTCTCTAAAACTATAAGTTTGATTGTTACATACTATTTTTACCCCGATATATATATTCACAATATCGATATTTATTCGGGATATCTTTTACCACCAATATTCGTTGTTTGATTTAAAAGAAAGAAAAGGCCAATGTTGCCGTTGACCTCCTTTTAAAAACAACAACTTCAGTGGCGGCTATTGTCTTTGTAATCATTCTCTTTTGAGGCACTCTTGAAAGATTTCTCAATCGACAGCTCTTTCATCTCTTTCTTGAAAAGTTTGTGATATAGGAAATTTCCAAATTACTTTTCCTCTTAGTAAACGCCTGAAATCTTTCCAATTTACGCCAATCAATATTTGACACTTGAATCGACAAAGATGTTATTCAAACTTCTACATATTCTCAGTCTTTTATTCCATTCTCACTTCTAAACTCCAAACATGAAAATCTTTCGAAACAAGCCTTGAAGATTGATGAGTTATTCTTGATCTCTAGTAAAATTCTTCATGTATATTTCTAAATAGTATTTGATATGAAAATGCTGACAACTATTTCGCAAATACTACTACATTTATAGCTCGCTTCTTACAATTTTTGATTCTTTGTTCATATTAATTGCAAAAAAAAAAAAAAAAAAAAAAAAAAAAAAAATTTGTTTTCAGTTTTGCCGTATACATTTTTATTTAATTTTGTATCCATCCAAACTATCACAACCCTTACTAACATTTGAGTAAAACTTGAACATATCACCAAGGATTCGTTATAGGACTACTTTGAACTTAGCAAGGCAACAATGCAATATCAATACTTGTGGATAGATTTATAAAAGTTCCCACCTCGTTGTGTGATTTAGAATGGCAAAAATTATAAACACGACATAGTTGGATTTCATGGTGTCTCGGTTAGCATAAGTCTTAGATAGAAACCGACGATTTGTTCTAAAGTTGGCAAGGTTTACACAGTGTTTTGACCACTAAGTTGAATATTAGTATCTCTTTCCAACCTCAAACTAGTAGACAAATAGAAAGAATTATACCAACCCTTGAGGATATGCTTCAGTTCATAATCGACACCACTCACTAGCCGTATTTTCCTATAACAATAATTATCAACCTATATTTGGCATGACTCATTCGAAGCACTTCATGAACAAAGATATAGATCCACAATATGTTGGAATAAAGTTGGCAAAAGCAAAGCCCAAAGTTAGTATGGGAAATCACCAAAGTTACCAAAGTAGCTCGAAAGCGAATGACAAAAACACAAAGCCGTTAAAAGAATTACATAGATAAGAGACAAGAAGATTTGGACTTGGAATTAGGAAAAGGAGTCTTAAGATTTGGAAAATAAAAGAAAAGCTTAAACCAATTTATGACGGTTCTTCTGAAATATTTGGAAGAATAGGAAAGGTAGTATATAAGTTGGCATTATCCTCTACCTACCAGAAGAGCATAACGTTCCAATATTTAAGAATGAATTTCGGGGACGAAATTCCTTTTAAGGAGGGGAGGATGTAATGACCCGGTATTTCTAGGTATTTTAAAAGTTAATCATATGATTAAATTATTTAGTTTTTATGTGATTATTAGTTTATATGTGAACTATGTGATTAAATTAATGTTTTATTATCTTATATGGGAAATGTGCAATAACTATTATGTTTGCATACCACCCATTTGATTCGACGCATATTCATATAAATCAATATATACATATATAATTTTATATATACATTTTTCAAAATTATAATGATAGGAATTATTTGTAATAAAGTCATAGTATTTTTATATGTTAAAGTATATATAAATAAATTTGTATATTTTCAAAAATATGTATATATCCTAGGTCATTTTTGTATTTTAGATGATGTAGATATATATATATATATATATACTAATTGATGCTTAAATATGTATTATTTAAATGTTATATGATTAATTTCTATTGCAATATATACTTTGCAATATATACCTATTTTTATTTACAAAACGCATAATTATTGGAATTATTTTCTACTTCATTTAGTAATTATAAAATGCATAAAATTCAAACACACACACATATATACATGTATATAGGCATATACATGAATTTATATAGTTATATAAATAAGGGTTATATTATTTTTCTTGATATTGCCATTTTCACTAAAATGTGTCATTTCACACTATAATAATTATTTTGAAAATTATTTTTAAATACTAGGTCATAAGACTATGATTTATATATATATAAATATCTTACACTTTATATGTATATGTTTTAAAGAAAATTCATATACATAAAGGTATAAGATTATATTTTCATTTCTTTAGACATTTTTCATCATAAACATTGAAAAAATTATATTTTGTGTAAAAATATCTTAAAAATATAAAAAGAGGAGGGGGTGAACGAAATTTTATGTATATATATGTATAATATAAATATATGGTGTATATTATTACTTGCTCCCCAATTCTTCTTGCATTAAATGAATATTCACATATGTAAGAATTCTTCTAGATATGTTTATACATGTAAGGCTTAGATTAAACTAGATTATGAAGTGTGCATTTAGACTCACACTTAAGCTATAATTAGGTATTGAGTTGGGCATTGAGTTGGAAGATTTCATTTATTATAACCCTTAGTTGTAACCTTAGGTGGAAAGGTAACAATAATTAGAAAATGACTTAATTATTTAATAATCTTATTTCTTAAGCACAACTACTATAAATAGGGGATAAATTGGGGATTTATCACTTCATTTTTCATCACATAACACACACAAACACATCCACACACACAAAATCTCGCCTAAAACACCCCACTCACACTTACCTTACCCTAAACACACAAAACACTTCATATTCATAGTAAATCTTCTACCCACATATATATATACATAAACCCTTCATTTAACATACTTATAACCCTATAAAACACTCTTGAAAAAGATAGAAGAATATTTAATTAAAGTAGAGACCTTACTTAATTTCATAAGTAAAGGTTCTCCTTTAATTCATAGATATTGTACCTTATAGAAGTGAATGCTTCATATTTAATACAAGGTAGTGATTTCTCTTAATACATGAGCTAGTGTTCTTATAGTGTTAACATATTATTCTCCTATTAGGACATGGGATGTAACCACAAGTTGGTTACTATCTTAGTCCGAAAGGATTTCACGACAATTTAGCTAAATGCATGTTGTATGTTCATGAACCATTGTGCTGGAAATTTGGGCGTTTCTGCTCGATTTATGTGCTGGAAAATTAGGATTTATGCTTCTATAGGGTTTATATATGTGTTTAGGGTTTTATTCATGTGTTAGAAGTTACAAATTCAGTGTTTAAAACTGAAAATTGGAGTTGTTTTCAAAGCTGGAAATTCTGCCCTCAAAACTGGAATTTCTGTTCCAGCAGCTGAAAATCTTATTTTTCAAGGCTGGAATTTCGAATTTTACAAACTGAAAATTTATTTTTGAAAGGCTGGAAATTACAGTGTGTAATTTCAGTATGTTTTAAGCTGAAATTCGAGTGTTTCGCAAACTGAAAATTCTGTTCGCAACCTGAAACGTGTAAGCTGGAAATTGTGTTCTATGCTGAAATTTCGTGCAACGTGCTGAAAATCAGTGTGTATTGTGCTGGGAATTGTACTGATTATACTGAAAATTGTGTGTATATGGGCCCAAAAAGTGATAGGGGTGGATGGGGCTGAGTTCGGCCGGGCGGCAACGGGCTTGCCGGTCTTAAACGTTCTCGCCATCCATCGTTGCCTAATCCCACCTTGCATGGACGGAGTGTTCCATGTACTGAAGTGGGTCGTAGGAAATCGGCATATGCCCGGGATATGACCACTGGAGTGTTTGGTTGGGTGGGAGTATTGGTTGGAATTGAATTACGGCACGGCGAGATAAGGTAGCCGCCCGTCGAGGTGGAAAATGGTAGAAAAGTGTGCAATTTATGAACCTTATGAATCTGAAATTTTATATGGTTTATATTGATGCAAGTATGTGAACATATGCACGTTCAAGTCACACACGCGCACCTTATGTGTTAAGTGAAATTGCTACTCAACGTGATTGTTGACGTTGTTAATATTTCATGTTTTAGCCGGACATGAGAACGAAGGTATCAACGAGGAGGATAGCGAGGGATGATTTGAAGCTTTTGGCTAGAAGAAGTCGTAGACGAGTCTTTGTAATTGTATCATATATTTAGGACTTTTATTATGTACTTGGTGTTTTGCTATGTAATAAAGACTTTTAGGAAAAATTTTCAGATTTTTATAATAAAAGAATTCATAGCATATTCCCATAACTAGCCAATGGTTTCGGGTCGTCACACCAGGTGCTCTAAATGCTGAGCAAAGCTGGTAGACTTAATGATGAGATAGTAGATTTAGACCTCGACGAAGTCGTTCATGTAGTCATGAAAGATGCAATTCATAGCTCGCTGGTATGTAGCTCCAGCATTTTTAAGGCCAAACGGCATAACCTTCCATTGAAAGGTACCAATGCCCCCCGGGCATTGGAATGCCAGTTTTGGGATATCCTCTTCGGCTACGAAGATCTGATTGTACCCTACATTGCCGTCGACAAGAGTTAAGTACTCATGTCCTGCGACGGAACCCATCGTCATGTCGGCCATTGGCATTGTGTACTCATCTTTTGGAGATACCAAATTTAAATCCCTGAAATCTATGCAAATTCTCAATTTGCCATTCTTTTTGATAACTGGCACGACATTGGCCACCCATTCGGGGTATCTGGCCACTTCGATGAAGTCTGCTTTAAGAAGCCTTTGAATCTCTTCTTTACTCAATACACAGACTTCGTCGGACATGCGTTGGAGAGGCTGTTTGCGTGGCTTAAACCCAGGCAAAATGGGTATTCGATGTTCCACCAAATCTCTGCTGAGACCGGGCATTTCATCATAATTCCATGCAAAACAGTCTTTGTACTTTTTAAGTATGTTGATCATGGCCTCTTTATTTTCAGGACTTAGCAAAGCACTAATGTACGCGGGCCTACGATTATTTTCATTGCCAAGCTCCACTTCGATGATAGGATCCTGAACCTGAATCCTGACGTCATCGAGTTTTGCCGGAGCGGCATTCAATTCCTCTAGTGTAATCCCATCCGTTGAAGTGAGATCCTGATCATGCTCATAGATTACATCCGCATTACAACTATAGTAATCGGAAAGGTCCTTGGCCAATAAGGCCAGAGTGTTATTTATTATTACTGATCCGGTACAATTCGGAATTATTACAATTTCGTCTAAATCGACGTTATTCATGATTAATATTTTGCAAAGTAGAAAGCGGCCTTTCTTCGATGTTGCAAGGCCTGCTAACTTCCTTAGTCATTGCTACTTCTAAACTTACTGGCGCCACAGATGAAGTGGCACAAAGCGGACGGCCATATTTGTCCTGTCCGATAAAACTGTATGGTCCAACATTGTCGGAATAGTACCTAGCTTCTACTACATTCACATTGGCCGTGAACGGCCTTTCTTCTGCCTTCACTACGTCTGGTTCGTTCTCGCCATCTCCCAAAAATACCAGAAACTGGTGTAAGGTCGAAGGGATGCACATGGCGGAATGGATCCAATCCCTTCCTAGCAAGACATTGCATGAAGTCTTTGCATCTATAACGAAAAAGGCGGAAGTGACTGTCTTACTTCCAATACTTACTTGGATTGGCAGTATCCCCATGATGTCTGCTTTTCCCCCTGTAAAATTGCTGATCACCACATCTGTCTTAAGAA
This sequence comes from Petrea volubilis, assembly GCA_026212405.1. Taxonomy (NCBI): domain Eukaryota; kingdom Viridiplantae; phylum Streptophyta; class Magnoliopsida; order Lamiales; family Verbenaceae; genus Petrea; species Petrea volubilis. The sequence goes on from CM047879.1 coordinate 2,495,277, forward strand.
GATCATCCTTCTCCTTTCCGATGCGTCTCATGGTTTGGAGAGGCATGATATTCAATGCGGCTCCGTTGTCAACTAGTATTCTTCCAGTAGGCTTGCCATCGAGATGGCCAGCTACGAAGAGAGGTTTTACATGTTTCGCCATGCTTGGCGGCGGCTTCTGGAACAGAACTTGATCTCTTCGACTGTCTTACTCTTCTGGACTATCTGTTCGGCATTACTTACAAAGAAAGCGACCGGTTCACTGTCATCCCAAACTTCACTGCTTTCTCCCATGTTATCCTGAGAATCACTGTTAGCATTAGTATCGGAAAGGAATGCCCATACCATGTTACACTCCATGTTGATAGCGTCGCCACTGGATGACGGTATGTCCGTGGTTTCCATTGGCAACTTCTTGTCGATCTGGTTTAGTTCTTCCATCTTTACGATCCATTCACTCAGATCGTCCTCTCCGACATTGTAATGCCCCGATACTTCCTAGTATTTTAGAATTTATTATATATTATGTTTCATGCAAAATATTTGATACAACATCTTTTAATTCTTGAAATTTTTATGATTCCCAAATTTTATTCTTTAAAATTACTTTATAACTTAGACCTTAAAGTATTAATTTTGAATTGTGATTATTATTTTTTGGAAAATTTATTTAAATACATATTTTAAGCTTGCATTTATTTTATTTTCGAATTTTATAAATAAATTATACAATTTTCGAAATTTATAAATACAACAATATATTTTCTGACTTTATATGTATAATTTTCAAATTTTAATTATTTATAAACATAATTTTCGAATTTTAATTATTTATAAACCTAATTTTCGGATTTTAATTAAATGAAAAATATAAAGTCTAGATTTTTAGTATATTTTGTGATTGTTTTGCAAAAATATCTCCTCTAATACATATATTAGTGGTAAATTATATCTTTACATGTACACACATATGTTCATATATCAACTAGTGGTAATTTATATATCTACTTATACACACACACATCCATATATCACCTAGTGGTGATTTCTACATCTACATATCCATACACACATCCACATATATAGATTAGTGGTAATTTATATATCTACATATACACCTACATGTCCACATACATAAATATATATATATACTAGGTAATTCATATTGTGATGTGTATAAATAAATGTCCATATAGAATGAATGGTTTATATATTTATTTTATTATAATATTAGTTATTTCTTCTCTTCTTCCTCTATAAATAGACCTCAACTCCAACCCCATTTTTCATACAAAATCCCGCCTAAAAACACACCCCTACATTTATTCTACTCTCAACACCCAAAACACTTCAATTTTATAGTCTATCTTCCACCCACCTATATATATACACAAACCCTTCAATTTTCATCCATATATACCTATTAGCCTTCCATGTAGCCCTTTATTTACCCATTTTTTCCTAAAAATATTTGAAAAGGTAGGAATTTTGCTTGATTCCATAAGTCTAGTTGTTTATGCTTGCATCTATGTTTAAAGTACTCCTTAATTGTATTTATATGCTCTAGTTTATGTTAATGCCTTATTATGTCAAGTATATGCTCTCCTAAAACATAAAATTGTGATCTTTATGTGAAATTTTGTGATTATGTTCACTTAAACACACACCTTCACCTTATGTGATTAAGTAAAATTTCTACTCAACAGTCGTGTTGATATGTGTTATGAACACATTTTTTTAGGCAAAAACATTCTAACCCATCAGGAGAAAGGCACCGGGAGGGCATTACAAAGCTTGTATTTAGCGAAAGTTATTATTTTCACTCGTATAACAACTTTTGTACCACTACGATTTCGCTATGTTGTACTAAATTTCTATATTATTATATATTTGCAATAAAAATATTACCGTTGCGCGTTTCAGTCAAACATATTTTAATAAAATAAAAGGGTATTTTTCCGGGTCGTGACAGACATTATTTGGGACATCGTTCTTTGATTCATCACTCTCCAATACCGTTGGGCCGACAATCTTTCTCTTCGATCGACTGTCAGTCGGGGTGATTTTCTGGCTTCTTAGCTCTGTTGACATCACTGCCTTACACTTGATGGGTTTCGTTGTTTCCCTTTTGAGTATTTCAGCTTCCTTGCATTGCCTCAAATGTCTTCGGTACTGCGTTCTCGTCATCTCACGAGGACGTCTCCCGTTTGGAAACTTAGGATGTCTTACTGCCGTCCAACGTCCTTCCTGGACTGCTGGTGGTTTAATGAACCTGGGATGAACCGGTTCTCGAGTTGATTCATGTCTTCGAGGTGGGCTAGAGGGTGCCCTCCTTTTATCACTTCTGTCAGTCCTTCGGGGAGGACTTCGATTTCTCTTATCCCGATTTTCTCGCAATGGACCGCCATTGGCACAATGTCCCCCGAGCATTGGAGGGGGATATGGCACCATAGGCGGCTGTGGAACCATGGAAAAACTGGCCATGGGATTGGCCCAAGGATAGTAAGCTCCCGCTGGATAGACCCATGGCATTTGTTGCCATTTCGGAATAACATCTGGCGCACAGGCCCAATTGCCATCCTGACTGTATCATTTCCTGCTCATTTTGTTGGTTTTCCTTTTCGGCTAGGTCATCCTAAACGTTGACCATGTTTACTCCCTCCGCCTGGAATGGTTCTTTGTCAATTCCCATTTTCTTATTCATCCATTCCGGCAGAAAACGCAACGTGCCGTTGTCTAGGCAGCTCTGTATCATCCACCTGAAAACCAAACAATCATTAGTGTTATAAGTCCATGCATTATGAAATTTACAGTACACTTTGCCTTCCAGCCCTTTGGCCGTTGGCATTCTATGATCATTAGGTACTTTGATTTTGCCATCAGCCAATAAGTGATCAAAAATAGCTTCGGTTTTCGACACATCGAAACCATAGCGCCTCTCTGTTTCAGAACAAAACTTTGGTTTATTCAGCATGCCAGGAGACATTTTGATGTGAGGCTGCAATTGATGAGAATCGGAATGCCACATCTAAGGATCTGTTACATGTACCCGTTGGACCAATTACAAAAGCCCGAGCCAAGAAATTTAAAGAAGCACTCAATGGACTTATTCAAGACTTATGGACTGATCCAAAGTGCAAGATGGACTCAAATGAAAACTTGCGGCTGCTCAACTTAATTCAAGCTAGTGATGGGCCTTTCTCAAGCATGAATTAAAGGGGCAAGATTCGTATCATTAATTTCAGCATGATTCAAAGGGCAAATAGAGAACTTTCCTTGTTTTAATTTTGGCATATTTACAACCCTAATTTCCTTTCCTTTATATGTGTGATTGGCTGATTATAAGCCACTAGAACTGTGGAAGTTTCCTTTTCCATTTAAGGCATGTTATTTAGGGCTTCATTAGGGTTTATTATTTTTGGTAAAAACCAAAAAAAACGTTTTTGTATGTCAGCCTATATTAAGGCTGTGGCTGCAATGTAAAATTCAGCATACGTTTTATCAAAATTGAGAGTTTTCTCTTTGGTTCTTTACGAACTGTCGAACTTATCAAGACTTTGTTCTTGTGGCATTCAAACACCGACTTATCCAACGGATTTGCATCACCGTTGGTGGCGTCTAAGACACACCAAGGTTCGTGCTTCCACTAAAACATTGGGTTGCGAATTCCTTTCCAAGGTTCGTGTTTTGTGTGAGGTATTGGGTTGCGGTTTTCCCGCACTCTCGAAACCTGAGCGAAGAGCTGTCGTAGGGTCCAATATTGTTGTCGGGTCTCGTTGCTTTAGCGTGGCTGGCGAGGTTCGCATCATTTGGTATCAGAGCCAGATTTTTTGTCCAGGTTTTGCCTATCTTTACTTTCGTGTATTATCCTAGATCTAGTTTTAAATTTCGATTGCTGTTCGTAGGCTTTATGTACTGCCCTAAATTTTAAGTTTTGAGTCAGATTCGTGTGGGGTGTTGTTGGAGACAATTTACGTCTTCAATTTTAAATTTCAGTTCAGTCATTCATTGTAATAGGTTTCAGTTGTGATTGAATCTTAGTTTGTTATTTCCAGAAAAACAAAAAAAAAAAAAAAAAGAGAAAAAAAAATGAAAAAAAAAGAAAAAAAAAAAGGATTGTTGGAGGAGGCTTTGATATCTTGTTCATTAGCCTTGATTATACATGTGCGTGAAAGACAATTTTGCGGGCACAAAATATTGCCAAATCACCCATTGATATTTTAGCCAGTTCTTGTACTAAACTCGTTCACACTTTTGGTGATCCCAACATCACAATCCGGCTGGTAAGAACGTGAGTGGATTGCTACTTGAACATCTTGATCTTGTTTGATTAAGTTTGAAGAGAATCAAAAGAGAATTATTTCGAGTGGAAAAAGGCAGGAGTGATTAGAGCATTAGAGTGTTGAAAAAGCCAAATTTGGGTGACAAACACGAGTGTTGAGTGAAATAAATTTGAGTGAAACACGTGAGGGAGTGAAAAATTTGTGAGGTCCTTTTTCTATTTGTAAAACTTTTTTGCAGGAAAAACATGTCTCGACAAAGTCGTGATGAAGAACAAAGAGTAGACTGGAGGTTGCGTTTAGAGGCCATGATTGGAGAGTTGACCCGGACGGTGAGGATGCAATATGAGGAGACGCAAGAACGACTCGACCAATTGGAAAATGTGCGAAATAGGTAGCCACCTCATGGTCCTAATATGCATAGAAGAGAGAGAGGAGGGAAAGGGATGATGAAGACAGGAACTATGGGTTAGGTTCTGATGGGGAGGATGATAGGGATTCGGTGGCGAGTTTTAGGAGACATGGAGGTCGGGCTAGGGAAGGTAGGAATCGGGAGGATAACAATTTGGGGAGTATCAAAATGAAGATTGCATCATTCCAGGGTAGATCCGATCCTGAAGCTTATCTTGAATGGGAGAAGAAAGTGAAGTTTGTATTCGACTGCCATAATTACTCCGAAGCTAAGAAGGTGAAGTTGGCAGCCATTGAATTCTCTGATTACGCCATAGTTTGGTGGGACCAACTAATGATTAGTAGGAGGAGAAATGGATAGAGACCAGTGATTACTTGGGAGGAAATGAAGACATTGATGAGGAGGAGGTTTGTGCCAAGCCATTACTACTGGGAGTTATACAAACGGTTGCAGGGACTTAGGCAAGAAAATCGGGGTGTAGAGGATTATTACAAGGAAGTGGAGATTATCATGATCCAGGCTAATATCGAGGAGGATCGAGAGGCTACGATGGCTAGGTTTTTGCATGGGTTGAACCGGGAGATCCATGATAAAGTAGAGATGCAGTACTATGTTGAGTTAGAGGATATGGTGCACATGGCCATCAAGGTGGAGCAACAACTCAAGAGAGGAGGACGAGCGGCTCATACTTTGGGTTCCACCTCTTGGAAGCCAAGTTACACCAAAAGGGAAGACAAGCCGCAAACTTCTTCTGCTCCCAAGCCCAAGATTGAGCATAAGCCCGAGTCCACTAGCAAAAACTCACAAGGTAAATCCAACACTTCTACCTCTAGAAATCGTGACATTAAATGTTTCAGATGCCAAGGCAGGGGTCATGTCGCTAGTCAATGCCCGAACAAGCGAGTCATGATAATACGAGACAATGGAGAGATTGTCACTGATAGTGAGGGCTCCGACACCGAGTCTATGCCACCATTGGAGGATACGGATAATGAGGAATATGCGGCCCAAGGCGAGTTGTTGGTAGCAAGACGAGCTTTAAGTGTTCAAGTTAAGGAAGATAAAGAAGAGCAGCGTGAAAACATCTTTCACACTAGATGCCACATCCAAAACAAGGTATGTAGCGTGATCATTGATGGAGGTAGTTGTACTAATGTTGCTAGCACTACTATGGTTGAAAAGCTAGGGCTACCATTGATTAAGCATCCCAGACCATACAAGTTACAATGGCTCAATGACAGTGGCGAAGTAAGGGTAAACCGACAGGTGTTAGTGTCTTTTCGCATTGGAAAGTATGAAAATGAGGTTTTGTGTGATGTCGTTCCAATGCAAGAAGGGCATTTGTTGTTAGGACGACCATGGCAGTTCGATCGACGAGTCAAACATGATGGGTTTACCAACAAATACTCATTCGAGTTCAAACAAAGAACAGTCACTTTAGTTTCGATGACACCAAGACAGGTGTATGAAGATCAAGTGAGGTTGCAGCAAGAGGGCGAACACAAAAAGAGTGTTGTACAAGAGAGCAAACAAAAGAATGAGAGTGAGAAAAATAAGAGTGATGACAAAGAGAAAAAGAAAATGAGTGAAAATTTGAGAGACGAAAGAGAGAAAAGGGTCGAGAAAATAGAGGGAGAAAAAAAGAGGGTAGATTCGACCAATGAGAGAAAAATAGAGAGAAAACTCAATTTCTATGCAAAAGAGAGTCAAATCAAAAGAGCGATGTTTCTAAATAAGCCAATGATTATACTTTTGTATAAAGAGGCATTTTTAAACACTAACGAGACTGACTCTGCTTTGCCTAGTTCTGTTGTTTCTCTTTTGCAGGAATATGATGATCTCTTTCCCGTGGAAACACTATCGGGGTTGCCACCTATTAGAGGGATTGAACATCAGATTGACTTCGTACCCGGTGCCGTACTGCCAAATCGACTAGCCTATAGGAGCAATCCTGAGGAAACAAAGGAGCTTCAAAGGCAGGTACAAGAGTTGATTGATAAGGGGTACGTGAGGGAAAGCATGAGCCCGTGTGCCGTTCCAGTCTTACTTGTGCCTAAGAAGGATGGAAGTTGGAGAATGTGCGTTGACTGTCGAGCTATCAACAACATCACGGTAAAGTATCGACATCCCATCCCTCGTTTAGATGACATGTTAGATGAACTACATGGGGCTTGCGTGTTTTCTAAAATTGATTTGAAGAGTGGGTATCATCAAATTCGCATAAAAGAGGAGGATAAATGGAAAACTACCTTTAAGACAAAATATAGTTTGTTTGATTGGTTAGTGATGCATTTTGGCTTAACTAATGCACCGAGTACATTTATGAGATTAATGAACCATGTTTTACGTGCTTTCATAGGTAGATTTGTTGTGGTTTACTTTGATGACATCCTTATTTATAGCAAAAACTTGGATGACCATGTTGCGCATGTTAAGTCTGTCTTAGATGTGCTTAGAAAAGAAAAGTTGTTTGCTAACTTGAAAAAGTGCACTTTTTGCACCGATCGACTTGTGTTTTTGGGCTTTGTTATTAGTGCACAGGGAATACAGGTTGATGAAGAAAACATCCGGGCAATCTAAGAGTGGCCTACTCCTACAAACGTAGGCAATGTACGGAGTTTTCATGGACTTGCTAGTTTCTACCCGCGGTTTGTGAAAGATTTTAGCACCTTGGCCGCACCACTCACCGAAGTAATAAAGAAGAACATTGGTTTTAAGTGGGGTGAACAGCAAGAGAAGGCGTTTCAGCTTCTCAAGCAAAAGTTGACAAATGCTCCTTTATTATCTTTGCCTAACTTTAACAAGACGTTTGAAATTGAATGTGATGCTTCAGGGATAGGTATTGGCGCTGTGCTTATGCAAGAAGGGAGGCCAATAGCGTACTTCAGTGAGAAGCTAAGTGGTGCAATGTTGAACTACCCAACTTATGACATGGAGCCATACGCTTTGGTCAGAGCTTTGGAAACATGGCAACATTACTTATGGCCCAAGGAGTTCGTGGTTCACACTGATCATGAGTCACTGAAGCACTTGAAGGGTCAACAAAAGTTGAACAGGTGACATGCTCGATGGATGGAGTTCATTGAGACATTTCCATATGTCATTCGGTACAAACAAGGTAAAGAGAATGTGGTCGCCGATGGACTTTCTCGCAGGTATGCATTGATTTCTACTCTTGAATCTAAATTACTTGGTTTTGAGCATATTAAGGAATTGTATCCTTTAGACCAAGATTTTTGTGAAGAGTATAGAAACTGTGAGGGGAAAGCTTCGGGTAAGTTCTTTAGGCATGAGGACTTTTTGTTTCGGGAGAATAAACTATGTATGCCTAATTGCTCATTGCGAGACTTGTTAGTAAGGGAATCCCATAGTGGAGGGTTAATGGGGCATTTTGGAGTTGTAAAGACACTGGCCATTTTGCAGGAACACTTCTTTTGGCCACACATGAAAAGGGATGTTGAGAGAATCTGTGGAAGGTGTGTCGCTTGTAAACAGGAAAAATCTCGAGTGCAACCAAATGGATTATATACGCCACTGCCTATTCCTAGTGAACCTTGGGTGGATATCTCAATGGACTTTGTGTTAGGATTGCCTAGGACAAAGCGTGGTAGGGATTCAATCTTTGTGGTTGTGGATAGATTCTCTGAGATGGCACATTTTATCCCGTGTCATAAAACAGATGATGCCTCACATATTGCCGACTTGTTCTTTAGGGAAGTGGTAAGGTTACATGGTATGCCTAGAACAATTGTTTCGGATAGGGACGCCAAGTTCTTGAGTTACTTTTGAAAGACCTTGTGGTGTAAGTTGGGAACTAAGCTTTTATTTTCTACTACTTGTCACCCACAAACCGATGGTCAAACTGAGGTAGTAAATAGGACTTTGTCAACCTTGTTGAGGGCAATCATTAAGAAAAACATCAAAACTTGGGAGGAGTGTTTGCCACATGTTGAGTTTGCATATAATAGAACCATTCATTCTGCGACTAAGTTTTCACCGTTTGAACTTGTTTATGGATTTAATCCTTTAACTCCATTGGATTTAACTCCTTTGCCTTTGTCTGAACATGTTAACATGGATGGAAAGAAAAAGGCTGATTTTGTTAGACAGATTCATGAAAAGGCAAGGCTCAATATTGAGCGACGAACGGAGCAATATGCGAAGCAAGCCAACAAAGGGCGACACAAGCTGGTTTTTGAACCCGGAGACTGGGTTTGGCTGCATTTGCGCAAGGAGAGGTTTCCTGCTCAACGACATTCAAAGCTTTTACCACATGGGGATGGACCGTTCCAAGTCCTTGAGCGCATTAATGACAATGCCTACAAATTAGACCTACCAGGTGAGTATAATGTTAGTGCAACTTTCAATGTTTCTGACTTATCTCCTTTTGATGTAGGCGATGATTTGAGGACAAATCCTTTTCAAGAGGAGGGGAATGATGAGAATCGGAATGCCACATCTAAGGATTTGTTACAAGTACCCGTTGGACCAATTACAAAAGCCCAAGCTAAGAAATTTAAAGAAGCACTCAATGGACTTATTCAAGACTTATGGACTGATCCAAAGTGCAAGATGGACTCAAATGAAAACTTGGGGCTGCTCAACTTAATTCAAGCTAGTGATGGGCCTTTCTCAAGCATGAATTAAAGGGGCAAGATTCGTATCATTAATTTCAGCATGATTTAAAGGGCAAATAGAGAACTTTCCTTGTTTTAATTTTGGCAAATTTACAGCCCTAATTTCCTTTCCTTTATATTTGTGATTGGCTGATTATAAGCCACTAGAATTGTGGAAGTTTCCTTTTCCATTTAAGGCATGTTATTTAGGGCTTCATTAGCGTTTATTATTTTTGGTAAAAACCAAAAAAAACATTTTTGTATGTCAGCCTATATTAAGGCTGCGGCTGCAATGTAAAATTCAGCATACGTTTTATCAAAATTGAGAGTTTTCTCTTTGGTTCTTTACGAACTGTCGAACTTATCAAGACTTTGTTCTTGTGGCGTTCAAACACCGACTTATCCAACAGATTTCCATCACCGTTGGTGGCGTCTACGACACACCAAGGTTCGTGCTTCCACTAAAACATTGGGTTGAGGATTCCTTTCCAATGTTCGTGTTTTGTGTGAGGTATTGGGTTGCGGTTTTCCCCTACTCTCGAAACCTGAACGAAGAGCTGTCCTAGGGTCCAATATTGTTGTCGGTTCTCGTTGCTTTAGCGTGGCTGGCGAGGTTCGCATACAGTACACTTTGCCTTCTAGCGCTTTGGCCGTTGGCATTCTATGATCATTAGGTACTTTGATTTTGCCATCAGCCAATAAGTGATCAAAAATAGCTTCGGTTTTTGACACATCGAAACCATAGCGCCTCTCTGTTTCAGAACAAAACTCTGGTTTATTCAGCATGCCAGGAGACATTTTGATGTGAGGCTGCAATGCCCTTGGTTTTATTAAAGCCGGGCAAACCGTGTTCTTTTGGCAAATGACTTGGGCTAGGCCCACTTCGTTCTCCCATTGTTCTTTTTCGACACTGACCAAGTCATCTTGGACTTCGGCTAGGCCTACTTGATAATGAGTGGCCTTGCCGTGATGGCTTCTGCGATTTTCTTCTCTTAACAGTTTTTCATACTCAGTGACATGCCTAATTAAATCAAAAATTGATGCAAATTGTTGGCCAAACATTTTCTTTTTCAATTCGAGGTGCATGCCTCCTATGGCCAAACTTATGTAGCTTTCTTCGGCCATGATCACTGGGCAAAGGTGTCTGGCTCGAACGAATCTTCCCATGTATTCCTCGGCTGACTCCCCAGGCATTTGTTTCATATTGGTTAACTCTGATATGGATACCTCAGGGGGTAGTCGATAGAAATGACTATGGAAAAGATTCTCCATAGTTGGCCAGTTAGGTACAGACCCTGGTCTAAGTCTGATGTACCACAAAAAAGCTTCTCCAATTAATGAATTCGGAAATAAACGTAATTTTAGGTTTCCCGTCCATTCCAATCTCTCCACATTGTGTGGTGAATTTAGCAATATGTTCAATTGTGGTTTGTGATCCATCCCCGTTAAACAAAGTAAAAACTGGGATCCTGAACCCCGGGGGAAAAGGAATCGCGTCAATATGAGGGGGATAGGGGCGAGAATACCTGGGTGGCGAGGCTGATCGTTTATGCCTTGCCAACTCCTGTCGCAACATTTCCTGTATCTCTTGTCGAGACACAGTTGTGTTGTCATTTCGATTGGTGGCAGGTTGGGGTCTTTCCGCCACTTGTGGCATTGCATAGGGGATTTCAGGTCCATCAAAATGATCCCGGGAGCCTGATCCTTCTCCTTCCAAGAGTATTCCTCTAGATTCGAACGCCACTCTTTTGCCAGTATACATGTTGGGGTTCTTCCACGGCGATCATTACCTCCAATGTTTAATCGTTCTGGCCGTGCATCGGCAAGGTCAGGCCTGTGTCGTTATTCGGCCTCATGTCGTCGTGTAGGTTCTCTCACCGGTGGAATGTTGTGTCACGACCCGGAAAAATACCCTTTTATTTATAAAATAAAATTGGATAGAAACGCGCAACGGTAATATTTTCATAGTTGTATAAATAATTATTTTCACATATAATTTGTACAAAATACAAAAGTCACAATTTTCAAAAGAATAGAAAAGTAACTATATCGTGTAAAAAGCTTCCGCTGCGCCACTCTGATTCGCTATCTCATTTCTGTCTAAAAAGTATTGGAAAGGAGGAGTCAACGCAACGGTTGAGTAGAAATATCATTCAACCCCATAAGGTGCGTGTGTGTTTGAATAGGTGCACGTAGACACATAATTTCACATAATACTATAATGAAAATGAAAGCATAAAATATCTAAAACTTACAAGATACTTAAATTCCTACTTTACTCATGAAATTAAACAATACTCCTACCTTGAAATGTTTTTAGGGAAAAAGAGAGGATATAGAAGGCTTTATAGGTATATATGGATGAAAATAGAAGGGCTTGTGTGTACATATATGTGGGTGGAAGATAGGCTATACATAAGAAGTGTTTTGGGTGTTGAGAGTAGAGTAAGTGAGGGGGTGTGTTTTTAGGCGGGATTTGTGTGTTTGTGGAAGAAAATAGAGAGAGTATAGTGTGTGTATGTGTGAGGACGTTTTTGGGGATGGGGAAGTGTGTGGGAGGTCCTATTTATAGTGGAGAATGAGGGTAGAAGGCAATACTTGGGGACCAAGGTTTAATAAATGCAAATCTTTCCATTTAATGCAAATCTCCCAACTAGGCATAGAATTAAATGCCAAATTAAATGAAATCTTCCACCTCCCTCCTCTATTCTAGCCTTGGTGTAACCCTAATCCATGAGTCATGAATCTAGATGAATGGAAGACCACACAAGTGCACAATTTCTAGAAGAAATTCATCTTATATTAGTGTAGGATATTTTAATAAAATATTAACACAAAATCAAATAAAATCAAATAAAATCTAATAAAATCTGATTTTGATTGTCCTCATCTTATAAAATCTGAAATCATATCTTTATTTTATTAAAAATTCGAATTTGTATTTATTTATTTTGTAAAAACTGAAAATTAGGGTTTTAGGGCATAAATTAGGGTTTTTGGGCATAAAATCCGAAAATTCATAATTAATTTAGAAAAATTCCAAAATTATGAAATTTAATGTTTATAAATCTGAAATTATATGTATATTTTCCAGAAATTAAAAATGTTTTAGTTATATTTTCGAAAATTGCAATTTAGGACATAAGATTTCGAAAATTGACACTTTACCGTTCAAATTGTAAGTTAATCGCAAAAGCAGACGAAAATTTGAAAACAACAAGTAATAATAACATTTACAAGAAGCAAAAGATTTTAAATCAATTATTTAAATATTACAGATTACCGGGTCGTCACATCCTCCCCTCCTTAAAAGAATTTCGTCCTCGAAATTCAACTTTATTTTGTAAAAGAGTTGAGGGTATTTTTCCAAAAATATGCTTTCACAAAAGAGTTTAGAACCCAAAATATATTCCAATCAAATACAAAATTCAATAGATACACTAGAAGTTTTGTAGCAAAAGTCACACATACCAATACCATCTGCCAGGCGTCGGGACTCTAGAGGTGGCTCCTGTGGGCTCAAGAGGCGACTCCCGCACACGTAGCACTTTGCCCCGCAGGCTCAAAACATTCAAGAAGTAGTACTTGGCCTCATGGGCTCAAGACTTTCAAGACATATAGTACTTGGCCTCGTGGGCTCAAGACTTTCAATACATAGCACTTGGCCTCGTGGGCTCAAGACGTAACATTTGCTCTGCGGGCTCAAGCGGTGGCTCCCGTATGCGTAGCACTTTGCCCCACAGAGCACTTAGCTCCCAGTATTCCGGCTGGCAAGCGGCTCTGATACCATTTGTCACGACCCGGAAAAATACCCTTTTATTTATAAAATAAAATTGGATAGAAACGCGCAACGGTAATATTTTCATAGTTGTATAAATAATTATTTTCACATATAATTTGTACAAAATACAAAAGTCACAATTTTCAAAAGAATAGAAAAGTAACTATATCGTGTAAAAAGCTTCCGCTGCGCCACTCTGATTCGCTATCTCATTTCTGTCTAAAAAGTATTGGAAAGGAGGAGTCAACGCAACGGTTGAGTAGAAATATCATTCAACCCCATAAGGTGCGTGTGTGTTTGAATAGGTGCACGTAGACACATAATTTCACATAATACTATAATGAAAATGAAAGCATAAAATATCTAAAACTTACAAGATACTTAAATTCCTACTTTACTCATGAAATTAAACAATACTCCTACCTTGAAATGTTTTTAGGGAAAAAGAGAGGATATAGAAGGCTTTATAGGTATATATGGATGAAAATAGAAGGGCTTGTGTGTACATATATGTGGGTGGAAGATAGGCTATACATAAGAAGTGTTTTGGGTGTTGAGAGTAGAGTAAGTGAGGGGGTGTGTTTTTAGGCGGGATTTGTGTGTTTGTGGAAGAAAATAGAGAGAGTATAGTGTGTGTATGTGTGAGGACGTTTTTGGGGATGGGGAAGTGTGTGGGAGGTCCTATTTATAGTGGAGAATGAGGGTAGAAGGCAATACTTGGGGACCAAGGTTTAATAAATGCAAATCTTTCCATTTAATGCAAATCTCCCAACTAGGCATAGAATTAAATGCCAAATTAAATGAAATCTTCCACCTCCCTCCTCTATTCTAGCCTTGGTGTAACCCTAATCCATGAGTCATGAATCTAGATGAATGGAAGACCACACAAGTGCACAATTTCTAGAAAAAATTCATCTTATATTAGTGTAGGATATTTTAATAAAATATTAACACAAAATCAAATAAAATCAAATAAAATCTAATAAAATCTGATTTTGATTGTCCTCATCTTATAAAATCTGAAATCATATCTTTATTTTATTAAAAATTCGAATTTGTATTTATTTATTTTGTAAAAACTGAAAATTAGGGTTTTAGGGCATAAATTAGGGTTTTTGGGCATAAAATCCGAAAATTCATAATTAATTTAGAAAAATTCCAAAATTATGAAATTTAATGTTTATAAATCTGAAATTATATGTATATTTTCCAGAAATTAAAAATGTTTTAGTTATATTTTCGAAAATTGCAATTTAGGACATAAGATTTCGAAAATTGACACTTTACCGTTCAAATTGTAAGTTAATCGCAAAAGCAGACGAAAATTTGAAAACAACAAGTAATAATAACATTTACAAGAAGCAAAAGATTTTAAATCAATTATTTAAATATTACAGATTACCGGGTCGTCACATGTTGTCCATTCTTGCCGCCATGCTGCGCAAGTTTATTCTGTAATGTGGATCTGTCACTCGGAGTGATTCTAACATGGAGGCCATTTGTTCGGCCCTCTCCGATTCTTCCTTACGTTGCTTTTCCATCATCTCCTGGAATCTGCGTTTGGATTCCAAGATCCACTTTTCCATTACATATAATGCGTCTTCGCCACAATTGGCCACTCTGGCCAGCAAGGCGGGTGCTTCTTGAATCGGCGCCTCTTCAGGCGCTTTCTGATTTCGCTCGAGCCTGTTAATCATGGCCTGAACGTTGGCTGGTGGATTATGTCCACTCATCTCTTCGTTCTGATCATTGGCTGCCTCGCTTCCACTGTCTGAACCGAGGTCAGCTAGAGTTTGGCTCCTTAAGCGTGGTGGTGCCATAGCTTGCTTTTTATGAATTTTAATTTTTAATTTTTTATGATTTTTCAATATAGAATGCAAGTATGCAATTGACTGAAATAAAACGTTCTTTCTAAGACCTAAATGCTGACAAAATCTTTTCAAAAATTGAAGTGCGGTCCCACCGGGCGTGCCAGAAAGATATGTTTGCATAAATATTTTTCGGCCCCACCGAAGTGGCCGCTTAGGGTTCGAACCGGCTGAGTTCCTTTGGAAAACAGCCAATTCGAAGTGAGCTCTCTCGTGTTCGGATGCGTGCGTGCCAGTGTGCAGGAGCACACAAGTGGAAGTCTTGTGTTTTGAAATGAAAAAGAGCAGTTCGAAGTGAAAACAAAGATGTAATACAATTCGAAATGAAAAATGTAATGCGCCCAAGACTTCTATCTGAAAAACGACTGAATCAGAGTAGGCAAACACTACCCCTGAGGTTCTACTTGCCTACAACTAAATGTAGGACTTAACCATTTAGCACTCTCAAAATCGAAAAGGGTCGAAAAGTTTAAATCGAAGAGGAAATAAATTCGAAGACGATGGCTACTCGCCAAATGGACTTTACAGGACTCAACTACAAACACACGCATTGATGACTCGGGCCATATCTATGATAGAGATGCATTGAGCAGTCCCTAAGAACTCTAGCTACAAATCGGCCACATTGATGACTCCGGACATATCTACCTGTGGGTGTATTCAGAGGCTATTCACTCTGGCGAGCATTGATTGACTCCGTTTGTTCTCCTCTTCATGCATGCGCTCGATATGGATGCTGGGTACCACTCCGTCGCATTGATATCTCACCTCGAACCGGGCCCAATCCGAGTGAGTGATGGCTACGACCTCGTAACGTTACGGAATGAGTGCATTGATATCCTCACTTCGAGCCGAATGAGGTATGGCTACAAACACCCGTAGCGGTTTTTCTACCTACTTGAACTAAAGCTATTCTTTGTTCATTTAAGCCAAGAAATCAGAGAAGTGTGGACTTCTTGATTGACAGAATTGTGTTTTGTTGATTGATCGATTGATGATGATCCCCCAAATGATGAATCCAGCTCCTTTTATAGGCTTCAAGCTGCAACTGCATCCTTTTATTTTTGGAGTTGGATGACTTCAGAAGACTTGATTATTTGAAATGGATGAACCTCCTTATTTGTTGCTATGGCAGTTATGCCATCTCATTTGAATTTTAAACTTTCAGCAACACATGGCTTTATTTTAGGCATGTGCAGATGCGTATTTTTAGCCTTTTCCTAACAACCCCTAATTTATTTTATTTTATATTTTTGGCCGATTGGGCCATCGGCCGTTATTTCATTTCGGCCTGGACCTCCAACATGGGTTCTGTGAACGCGTCGAAGTGGCTTGGGCCTAATTAATTCATTTCGGCGTGGCGAAAAAGGCCAAAACCAGCTCACTCCGAATCTAATTTCAAAAAATTAATTTTGGGCCCAAACACGAACAAAGAAACATGACAAATCCTTGACGGCTTACTTCACGAAGTTTAAGAGAATTTATAAAGAACTAAATGTTTTGTGGCCATTTAGTACTGATGTCAAAGTTCAACAAACTTAAAAGGTGCCAATGCCTATTATGAGTCTCTTGGTAGGTCTTTTTCCTTTTTTTTTTTAAGAATTTGAGGCTGCCAAATCTCAAATTCTCTCGAGTTCTGAGATTTCCTCCTTACATGATGTTTTTACTAGACTGCTACTCACTGAAAGTACCCCCTCTCCTCAACCTAGCAACTTCCTTATTAGTCAAAATGACACTGATCGACAATACAATGGAGACAGTAATTAAGGAGAACGAGGAGGAAACAATGCATCTAATAATTACAGTCTAACATTAGGAGGCATTGTATGTTTTAATTGTGGTGAGTCGGGTCACACGAAGTGTTTTTTCATACGATGGGGTAAATAGTTTTGAAGGAATCGAGTAGCGAATGTAGTGATTGGCTCACCCTCTGATAAAATCATGAATGTAGTGACATGCTCGTCCTCTGAGAAAACTATTCTTGTTTCTGTTGATGAGTTTGCCAAGTTCTCTTAGTACTAGGAATCATTGAAGGCATCATCTACTCCTATCATTGTTATTGTTGAGGTAGGTAAACCCAATATGTGTCTTATTTCCTCCTCATCGAAATAGGCCATTAACTCTAGTGCAACAAACCACATAATAGGTAACCCTAGTCTTTTTTCTACTTTTGAGTCACATTCATCATCTTCGAGCATCACACCAATAGATAGGTAAATTCTCGTGTCCTTGGGTTGGGCACTATTCACCCTGCCCCATTAATTTCCCTATCATCTGTTTTGAGCATACCAAAGTTATCTTTCAACTTAATCTCTGTGAGTAAATTGGCTCGTGCCTTGAACTATTGTATCTAATTCTTCCCTGACCATTGTGTATTTCAAGATCTTTTGATGAAACAGACTATTGGTAGAGGAATTAAATCTGGAGGTCTTTACATTCTGGATACTTAAGTACCTGAAGTTGTTGATTGTTCTAGTATTTTAACTCCATTTGAGGCACATTGTCGATTGGGTCATCCATCTCTACCACTACTAAAAAAGTTGTGTCCTCAATTCCATAATATAGGTTCATTAGATTGTGAGTCATGTCAGTTTGCAAAATATTATCGCACTTCATTAAGTCCTAAGGTTAATAAACGAGCTAGTTCTCCTTTTGAGTTAGTTCATTCCAATGTTTGGGGTCCATGTCCTATTGTGTCCAAAATTGGATTTAGATATTTTATTACTACCGTGGATGACCTTTCTCGAGTTACTTGGGTATACTTTATAAAGAGTCATTCTGAATTGTTCTTTCACTTTTCTGCCTTCTGTACTGAAATACGAACCAAATTTAATGCTTCTGTGCAAACTTTGAGAAGTGATAATGCTAAAGAGTACTTTTCAAAAACTTTTCAGACATATATGACTCCGAATGGAATTCTTCATCAATCATCATGTGTTGAAACGCCATCTGAAAATGGCATGGCTAAGAGAAAAAAACTAGACATTTTCTTGAGACAATAAACAATTTTGGGCTGATGCCGTTTCCACAGCTTGCTTCTTGATTAATCGCATGACATCAACTGTTCTTAACATCAAGATTCCATATAATGTCCTCTTCACTACCAAGTCTGTATTTCCCATAGAACCTAAAATATTCGGTAGTATGTGCTTTGTTCGTGATGTTCGTCCCCATATCACAAAGTGATCCAGATCTAGATACAAGTGATCTCGACCTTCCTATTGCTCTTCGGAAAGGTAAATGCCTGTGCACCTATCCTTTTTCTTCCTTTGTCTCTTATGATCACTTTTAATATTCTTCTAGTTCATTCATTGCCTCTCTAGATTTTGTATCTATTCCTAAAACTGTTAGGGAAACATTGTCTCATCCTGGTTGATGCGATGCTATGATAGAGGAAATGAGTGCCCTCGATAACAATGGTACTTGGGAGTTAGTTGATTTGTTAGATAGGAAGAAAGCTATTGGATGCAAATGTGTATTTGCAGTAAAAATAAATTCGAATGGGTCATTCCCTCATCTCAAAGCACAATTGGTTGCTAAGGGATATGCTTAAACCTATGGTGTAGACTATTCTGATACTTTCTCACCAATTGCTAAATTGACTTCTGTTCGATTATTCATTTCTATGGCAACTACTTATGATTGGCCTCTTCAGGAGTTGGATATGAAAAATGCTTTCCTACATGGTGATCTTCAAGAGGAAGTATATATGAAGCAACCTCTTGGGTTTGTTGCTCAAGGGGAGTATGGAAAAGTTTGCCATCTTCGAAAGTGTTTATATGGTTTAAAACAAAGTCTTTGAGCTTAGTTTGGAAAATTTATTGAGAGTGTTCAGCTATTTGGGCTAAAAAAGAGCAAGTGTGATCACTCTATGTTCTATAAACATTCTACATCTGGCATCATGCTTCTTGTGGTGTATGTAGATGATATTGTCATGACTGGGAGTGACGATGAAGGAATTTCATCTCTAAAGTCCTTCTTGCATACCTAATTCCACACGAAGGATTTGGGGAAATTGACTTATATCTTAGGGGTAGAGATCACTAGGAGCAAGAAAGATATTTACTTATTTAAGAGGAAATACATGTTGGATTTGCTGGCAGAGATAGGGAAGTTAGGTGCCAAGCCATGTAATATGCCAATTACCCCTAATCTGCAACTTGCAAAAGATGATGGGGAGTTGTTTGGAAATCTTGAGAAGAATAGAAGACTTGTTGGGAGGTTGAATTATCTTACCGTAACCCGTCCTGATATTGCTTATTCCGTTAGTGTAGTTAGTTAGTTTATAACTGCACCTACAGTTAAATTGGGCTGCGTTGGAACAGATTTTGTGTTATTTAAAAGGTGTTCCTGGATGTGGTATACTATATTGAAATCATGGACACTCTAGTATTGAGTGTTTCTCAGATGCAAACTAGGTAGGTTCTAAACGTGATAGAAGATCTACAACGGGTTATTGTGCATTTGTTGGAGGGAATTTAGTTTCATCAAAGAGTAAGAAGTAGAATGTAGTATCCAAGTCAAGTGCAGAACCCAAGTATAGAGCTATGGCACAATCTGTGTGTGGTGTTATGTAGATATATCAACTGTTGAATTAAGTTGGTCTTAAAGTTTTATTGCCAGTAAAGTTGTGGCGCGGCAACCAAACTGTTCTTCATATTGCCTCTAATCCAATGTTTCACGAATGAACCAAACATATTGAGATAGATTGTTACTTCATTCGTGAGAAAATCCATGAAATTTGATATTGACTGGATATATCAAGACTGGGGAGCAACTAGAAGATATCTTCACAAAAGGCCTAACAAGGGATCGAATTGATTATATATGTAACAACTTGGACATGATTAATATCTATTCTCCACCTTGAGGGGGCATGTGAGTGTGTGTAGATATTGTAAATATTATCTATTTAGGAAATATATTATAAGCATATTCCTATATTGATTAGGATTCCTAAATTGATTAAAATTTATTCTTTCCTTTTCCATTAACATTGAGAATTATCTCTCCCAAACTACAACATGCATAACTACATCTCAATTATGTATTTAGGTTAAGACTATGGATCCAAAGAAGTACTGTGTGCAACCAAACATTGGGATTGTTTTGCCTCAATCAACTTGTGATGTCATTGGTAATTATCTTATAAATCACTTTTCTGTTTAGTATATTGTTCTGCTTTATAGATCTACAGCCCCAAGAATTTAATCTTTTAAAAAGCAAACTAAACTTAGCCAACAATAGATAAGAGTGCAATGAATTTCTAGTGGTTAAATTGGTAGAAAAAAAAAATTCAACATTGATAGGTTGCTCCTTATTTTATGGATGATGACTTTTGTTTTTCTGTGAAGTGAGGATGCAACCCCAGACCAACATTCCTCAGGACGGGCAATGCAAAGATAAGTTTCTAATTTAGAGTATAGTTGGAAGTCTTGCAGCGACCACAAATGAAATTACTCCACAAATGGTAGATACATATATATATAACAAAATTATTTCTTGAATTGTCCTATAAACTGTGCTATCCCCTATTCCAGCGTCAACTGGAGTTGTGTTGTTTCTTTCTTGGTTGTAGTTTGATAAAACCGAGTGTTTTGTTGAAGAGTTCAAACTCAGAGTGGTCTACACTTTTCCATCGCATCCACAATCATTGAATTATGAGAATAGAAACAGATTCATCATTTGATACATCAACATTACAAGACAGAAATACAAATGATTTCGAGGTTGATTGCTTCACTTTACCTCTTCTTATTTTATTTGATCTCTATATATATTCTTTTGGGATTGCAATTTTTTTTGGGTTTGTTGGTGAGTAACACATTTCGTTTTCTTGGTTCATCTATACATGATGTCCATCTGTTGTTGCCACCACCTATTATTCATTCATACCCAATTTGTTACATCCATTAGTTAAAGTTATATATATTTCAATTGCACTAAGGATGCACAAAATTGTAAGAGAATAAAAATACTAAAGTCATGAATGGTGCAACAAGTAAGATTGTTTGATAAACAAGTAAGGTGTTCCCACCATGGACTACCCAGAAGGATGGTTGTGCAGACATTTTACAAAGGGTTGGGGGCCAATACTAAGTGCACAATTGTTGCAGCAGTTGGAGGTTCCATGGTTACCAAGACCGTGGATGATGCCTACAACCTAATTGAGGAGATGGCGATCAATAACTATCAATGGTCGGCGAACTCCGCCAATTAAAAGAACCAAGGGGGTAAGTTAGAGCTTAGTGCCATCGCATCGCTACAAGCTCAGGCAAGCACTCTAACTCATAAATTGGATTCTTTGAATGGTAATGCTTTGAGTATTAGTCCTAAATAATCTTGGGAGTTATGTGGTGATTATAATCACGTTTCTAGTGATTGCTCTTTGGGAAGCCCATTTCCTATTGTTTCCTTTGAACAGGTTAACTTTGTAGGAGCAAACCTGCATGGAAACGTGCAGGAGAGACAGGCCAATAACCCTTACTCGAACACGTACAATACAGGGTGGAGGAATCACCTTAATTTTTCGTGGGGCGGTCAGAACGCAAACAAGCCACAATTTCAGCCCGAATTCCACCAAAACTATCCACCCCAACAAGAGAAGGCGAGTTCCTTGAAAACAAAGATGGACAAATTCATTGATGTGTTGGGGGTTAAGATGGCTTCACAGGAGGAAAGCTTGAAACGGATCGAAGGGAAGTTCGATCAAATTGCCAAGAACCACTTTGCATCCATTCACAATTTGGAGGTTCAAATGGGACAATTGGCCAATGCATTGATCAATAGAATTCAAGGAAATCTTCTGAGCAACACAGAAGTTAACCCCAAGGAGCAATGCAATGCAATCACTCTAAGGAGTGGGAAGGAGCTGGAGCTACCGAGAGGGTCAAAAGTTGAAAGCAAGAACAAGGAAGATGCTAAAGAACGTGATGATGCAAAGGGCAGTAGAAAACAAGAAGGGGGAGAGAAGATTGATCAAGCTCCATTGGTGCCAAAAGCAAGCCCCTATGAGACTACGGTGTCATTTCCACAATGCTTGAAGTAAGCTCAACAGGAACACCAAAGGAAGCAGTTCTTTGATATTTTCAAGAAACTACACATCAATATCTCGTTTGCTGAGGCATTGGTGAACATGCCACATTACACCAAATTCTTGAAGGAGATCATCTCAAATAGGAAGAAGTTGGAGGAATGCTAGACTGTGGCATTAACGAAGGAGTGTAGCAACATCATCTCGCAAAAGCTACCAATGAAATTAAAAGATCCAAGGAGTTTTACTATCCCTTGCATAATTGGCAAGTTTGAGTTTTCTAATTGTTTATGTGATTTAGGTTCTGCTGTTAATTTGATTCCTCTTTCTATTTTCAGGCAATTGGGAGTTGGAGATTTGTCCCCTTCTAACATTTCCTTGCAACTTGCTGACCGATCGCTCAAAAGGCCTGTAGGGATTGTACAGGATGTCTTGGTGACAGTTGGAAAGTTCATTTTCCTCATTAATTTTGTGGTGCTCGACTTTTAGGATGATAAATATGGGCCTTTGATCTTAAGGAGGCCTTTCATGAACACTGGAAGAGCACTAGTAGACGTCAATGTGGGAAAATTGACTCTCAGGCTGGGGGATGAGAGTATCGACTTTGACGTGTTCAAAGAGGTTAAATTCCATATTAAGGATGATCACTGCATGAGGATAGATGCAACTGATGATCGTGTGAGAGAGGTGATAGAGAAAACTGAGAGTGATGAGGAAGTAGAGAATTTAGAGAGTGGGAAGGATGAGGAAAAAAATGAATAGGTGTTTGAACAATTACCAAAAACCTTGAGTACCACAACACTTCGAGCATTCAGCCCCCCCTCCCCAAGTTAGAGGTTAAGCCTTTACCTCAAAAGCTGGAATATGCCTTTTTGGGGGAGAATAAAACCGTACAAATAATTTTAGGTCCTCCATTGACTGGGGAGCAAAAGAGGAGAATTGTGAGGCTAATCAAAGCTTGAATTAAAGCAATGGGGTACCAAACTCCTGACATCAAGAGGATTAGGCCTTCCATAGGCATACATAAAATCTTGACGGAAGAAGATGCAAAGCCGAGAAAAGAAAGAAAGAAGTGGTACGATGCCCAGCAAGTCCAAAGAGCTCAACCCTACGAACTCCCACGGGGTCATCAGCAAACAAACCGCTGAAGGTAACCTCATCATGGATGCTCATGGGCCTTTCGAGGGGAAGGTTGGGGATAATCACCCATGGGATGAAGTCAGGTATGGGTGGTAGTCAAGCATAGTAGTTTATAAAAGGTCCAATGCAGAGCACGATCCTCTAATTGCTTCCTAGCAATATTGAAGTGCTCTTTGGCCCTAACTATCAGTTTTTCTTTCTTTTCGAAAAATGTAATTGAGGCTTGCCTAATACATCCATCGTGATCAAAGGGATTCCACGTAACATTATAAAAACGCTCAAATTTCTCAATACCTTTTTTACCCGCGACGGATTTGACAAGCACGTCCTTGGGAAAGGGCATGTCGGTGGCCACCTTCATGGGCACAGTCGAGAAAGTGAAACGGGCTATAGGCGCATGGACGGGCTCAATTCGAGAATGCTGCAGATACCCATTCCACCAGGCCTAGAAGGCCGGGGTAGTCCTATGATCTCTTGCAAAATAGGTGAACTCGATCTCGCCCAAGGGACGCGAGGAGCATGCGGTCAGATCCCTGAAGACATCGACGCCCCGATTCTTTTATTTATTCAACTTGAAACGTGACGAGTTAATCGTTATGACTGGGGCGGGCAGAGATTGAATAAGGCTGAATTGACGGGCCATGTAGTGAGGGGCATACGGCAGAAGACGGTAGGAAACCATATTGTCAAATCGAAAACAATATGGTAGGTCTCTGGCAATGAGGAAAGAGGCCCATCGCCTCTGATCGCTGGTATAGAAAGAATGAGACCCATGGCGGTAGAACACCGGGTCACCACTGCAAAGGACGTCCCAATCAGTGATGTTGCCATCCCGCCGAAGGTAAAATCGTACGAAGGCTCATTCAGGGTGGGTGACCGAAACATTGGTGCGCGCGAGAACGGTAGCAAAAAGCTCCTTCTCCATCTCATGCCAGTAGTTCTGGTGCACAAGTAAGGAAAGTAGGCCTGAAGCCACATCTGCACCAACCAATGCCCCCTATGATGTATCTCCCTCTTTTTAGAGTCATGCCTCACCTTCACCAGCTTACGCAAGCGCTTGTAAATGAAAGCCAGCACTGCTGGACCTAGAGCCAAATCGGCACCCGCAGCCATTGCCCCAGCTCTATAGTAAAATTCCATGGTTTGTTAGCGAGACTGGCTGCAGAAAACATACCTGCATAGCCATAGTGCCAGAAATCGAACCTGCTCTTCGCGAGAAATTGGGGTGACCTTATTGATGAAGTGAGAGATAATGTGACCATAACTGGTCATGGGTTTACTCTCACGAGAAAGGTGGGAGATCTCTAACATGTCAAGGTCGTTGTACTTTACATCAACACCAATCAGATGGCCAAATGAACTGAAGCCTGCTAATTGCTCCAAATAAAGGAGTTTTATAGTCATGGGGCCAGCGGCGAAATGAAAAGTGTTGTTGAGACGACAGCAAAATGGCAACGCTGCCTCTAAGAACCCCATGTCAAGAGAATAGGGGGATTTTGAAATTTGGATGGGTTTGTAGATGCCAATGCTTTTCCATAACTAGCCATGGACGGCTTGGACACGAGCACACCAATTGATAAAATCGAGATGGACGGAGGAGTTGGGTGACCATGGCCAGTTACGAACAGAGGTGCCAATGACATGGCCCTCTGGGTACGGCAAGCTCTCTTCGAAGCGTGCGGAATCGCGAGGGTGGTCTCGGGGGACTTCCCCGCTAATGGTGGGGCCCAGAGAGTGAGAGCCTTCACAGGAAAAAATGGAGGATTCTTGAGACGCCATTGATGAATGAGGAGAAATTAGGGTTTCAAATTTGGGGAAGAAGAGTGAGAGAGACGGTGAAGGTGAACGATTGAGAGAGAGCAAGAGGGTTTTTAAAAGTCAAAATTTGACAGCCAGAAGGAGTCCTAATATTTCTGGGGAATCATATGTGTAAGTGAGGATTTTGTGCTCAAAGTGTGCTCGATTCATGAGTTTGAGTGAGTGGAGTGAATTTTGTAGTTGTAGAGTGAATTAGAGTGCATAGAAAGCATAAGTTAGAACATGTCTACCAAATGAGAAGTAGGAGCATTTTTATAGGTGTAGCTTTGCACCAACCTGCACGAGGAATCCTTGGGGCTACTCCTTTGGATCATATGGGACGCCAGATTTTTATGGAGGTAGTTATAGACTGCTCCTTATTTTTAGGTTTGTTGGACCCTTAAATAAAGATGGGCCTATGTTTTAGGATAAGTAGTTATAGAGATAGAACCTATAGACCTTTTTTTTTTTTTTTTTTTTTTTTTTTTTTTTTTTTGGAAAAACCGGCACGTGTTCGCCGGGAGGTTTTCGCAGGGACCCCCCCTTTTTATTAGTAATCCGAAAGACTCAAATACATCGGAGAATTCCGAAAGAACATAACGAGCATAAAGAACTTAACTAAAACAAATACAAAACACAAACACTTAGTCAAGATCTAACTTTATATCTAAAATTTGGAAGCCCAAGAATATCAAGACGCACAAAACCACGTAGTTGTCCTCGAATGTGATCCGATTCCAAAACCCTTGACGCCATCAAATCGCACGCCATATTTGCCAACAAATCTGCCGCTTGGTTGGCTTCTCGAAACACATGTGTAAATTTAACCTCCATATGCTGCGTTAGTGTCCAGATCTTGCAAAGGAGGTGCTGCAAATTCCACGAACACCCCTTCTTATTTTTGATCAGGTTCATGACCACTTGGGCATCCAATTCCACCCAAATGTGAAGATATCCACGTGCTTTTGCAAGCCTTAATCCTTCATACACAGCAAATAATTCTGCATATGTGTTCGTGCAATTACCAAGATAATTGTAATATGCAAACACAGCAGCCCCCGTGTGCAGCCTTGCGATGCCTCCTGCTCCGGTAACCTGCATCCTGCTCCGCGAGGCTCCATCTGTATTTAATTTCAGCCACGGATATTCAGGTTTTTGCCACTTGACCATTTTAACTACTGTTTTCTGCTGCTGCTGTGCAAAAATATTAATCTGAAAAAATTTTGCAGCAGCCTCTTCACCATACCACAAATTCTGTGTGAGCAGCCCTGCGTCTTTAAGCATTTGAACATGTCGCCAGACCTTAAAAACAACTTGACTAGTCACTACTCTTCGATCTCGGTACTTAGCATTGTTACGGCCATCCCAAATATACCAAAAAATGAGAACCGTCACTATGAAACGTATAGTGCTTCCCCCCCTCGAACGCTTGGAATTCCTCCAAAAATTTATGATCATGCCAATGTCATCCGAGTCAACTAACGGGACATTAAATAAATTAGAGAAGAATTGCCATATCAACTTAGCTTTATAACTATGTAGGAAAATGTGCTCAACCGTCTCCTCATTATAGCAACAATAACACTTAGAAGCTAAGGAAAAACCTTTCCTCTTCATTCTAGCATCCACAGGAATCCAGCCCCTAAGCAATCTCCAAATAAAAATAGAGATGTTAGGAGTAATGTACCTGGACCACAGCTGTGATAGCAGATCTGAGGTGTGTGACTTAACACGCAGCATCTCCCACATGGATTTAATTGTAAAGCTGCCTGTAGACTCCTGCTTCCACACCATTTTGTCGCTATCACCATGTGCAATAGGGATAGACACCACCTTCTCCACCATGCTCATTGGTAAGATCTCATCCAACCTATCAACGTCCCACTCATTTCCTGTCCAAAAGTGCTCCACCCTAACCGAACTATAGCTGTGTTGTTCCATGGTTGATTTGAGAGTCCCTTCAATCATCCAATGATCATGCCAAAAAAATACAAGACCCTCCCCTAATTGCCATGCTATATGAGGTTCCACCAAACAACGCACCCGACACAGTCTTTTCCAAATTGGTGAGTCATTTACTTTTATAGAAACCTCCATAGGATGAAAACCCCTCACATACTTCCCTTTCATGAATTTGGCCCATAAGGATTGTTGTTGCCTAAATCTCCACCACAATTTCCCGGAGAAACATTTGACCATGTTCCCAAGCTCCCGGACAGCCATGCCTCCTTCCTCAAACGGCTTGCACATTTCACTCCAAGCCGCCCAATGTAATTTGCGTTGGCCCCCATATGAGCCCCAAAAGAAACGATTAAAAAGTCTCTCCATTTTTTCTATGACTTGCTTGGGGGGTTCCAAAACTTGCATGTAGTATAGAGGCATGGACATGAGCACGCTCTTTATCAATAGTAGTCGACCACCAAAAGTAAGGTGACGATACGCCCATGACAAGAGTGTTGCCCTCATCTTTTCCAGAATTGGGGCATAAAGAAGTGAGTGCTTTTTGCCCACATAAAGAGGAGCCCCAAGGTATCTAAGTGGTAATTCCGCCTGCGAAAACCCCATGAGATGTTTGATTCGTCGTACTCGGTCTTGCGCGCATCTTTTGGAAACCACGAAGGAGCTCTTCGCAACATTAATTTTCTGACCAGAAATCTGTTCATATTTTCTTAAGAACTTCATCAACTTCTTTAATCCCGACACCCCCGCCTTGGTAAATATGATAATATCGTCCGCATATGAAAGATGTGAAACCAAAACTTCTGGATTTTCCATATATTGCATTGATCTATAACGATGAAACAGTGCCTCAAGGCCGCGGCCTAACCATTCCGCCGCTAAAATAAATAGCGCGGGAGAAATGGGATCGCCTTGACGCAATCCACGAGAAGATTGGAAAAAACCTGAGTGCGAACCATTAATCAAAACTGAAAACCAGCAATTGGTGACACAATTACTTATTAACTTGCGCCACTGTTCGCTAAAGCCCAATTTCTCAAACATACGGAACAAGAAGACCCACTCCACTCGATCATATGCCTTAGCCATGTCTAACTTGGCTATTAGGCGACCACCATGCACTTTCTCATTCAACGAGTGCACTAATTCTTGCGCAAGCAATATGTTATCTGCAATGGCCCTTCCCTCAACAAAGCCCGATTGCCCATCCGAGATCACTCCAGGCAGCACCTTTGCTAACCGCCCATAAAGAAGCTTCGTCATGATTTTATTGGTTACATTACATAAGCTTATGGGGCGGAAATCTGTCCACGCTCGTGCCTCTTCCTTTTTGGGTAAGAGAACGAGCGTAGTACATGTATACGCCCTCGGCATCGGGATCCCGGAAAAGAATTCCCTCACTGCCTCGTAAACGTCGTCTCTTACTGTCACCCAACATTTTTGATAAAAAAGAGATGAAAATCCATCCGGGCCAGCCGCTGAATTAGGATTAATACCAAACACTGCCTCATCAATCTCTTCGTGCGTGGGTTGGGCGCACAAATGTGCAGACATTTCAGTGGTAATCAAGGGGGGAATGTGATCAAAGTCATCCTCCACCTCATGATTCCTCTCTGTCGAAAGCAAATAGTGAAAAAATTTGGAAGCTGAAGTTCGGATATCCTCCTGTTTATCTAATAGTTTACCCTCATCATGGATAGCATGAATATAATTCTTTTGCCGCTTCCTCTTTACGAGGTTGTGGAAAAATTTGGTATTCCGTTCACCCTCAACTAACCATTTAGTCGCCGCTTTTTGTGGCCAAAAATCCTCCTCAATGGCTAAAGCTCGATTCAATTCAGCGGAAGCCTTATTCATCGCCATAAGATTTTCATCATTAGGTGTTCTGTTGAACACCTTTTCAGCATTTGCAACAGCCCGCTCCGCATCTTTCACGCTGTCAAACAAATTCCCAAATACGTCCCAATTCCACTGTTTAAGGCACGCTTTTACTCGGACCAACTTGTCTTGTAACTTCTGCATTCCATGAGAGGCTGTAGGAGCTGCCCAATTGCGAGCAACTATTTCGTGAAAGTTTGAGTGTCGAAGCCACATTTTCTGGAACCGAAATGCTGAAGGCGTCTTAGATACAGCTAAGAATGGCTTCATTAACAGCGCCACATGGTCCGAGTTGTGTCGAATGAGATGGAAGGGTTTGAAATGAGGAAACAAATCCAACCATCCTGAAGACACAAGCACTCGGTCAAGCCTTTCCCAAAGCCTACGATTGGACCAAGTAAATTGTTCCCCAACAAAACCTGGATCAATTAATCCACAACTATCAATACAATCATCAAAATCCTCCATAGCCCCCAATCGTGGAGGAGCTCCCCCTTTTCTTTCCGAGGCAATTCTAACCACATTAAAATCACCCCCTATTAACCATGGCTCCGGGGTTGCAATCGATTGCATAATATTCCATAGTTCTCTCCTAGCACAACGAGTGTGTCTCCCATAGACAAAAGAGTATAGAATAGGATTAGGGCGTGAAGGACAGCTCACCTTGATGTGTAAGAGCTGTGCTTCGTTGAGTAATAATTGCACCATGATATTTTCACTATAAAAGCACCATATATGATTTGATAAATTGGCCAACACACCTGCGAATCCGAGATTTCTGGTCATGAAAGGACCATCCAGCTTGATTTTAGGCTCTAGAATCACCAAAATTTCCAGCTTGTGTCTCTTTCTAAGTTTCTTAACGTACCGAGCTTTAGCGGGGTCACTGAAACCCCGACTGTTCCATATGAGGCAATTTATCATGAGGCATTTTGAGATGAAGACCCAGACCGAGCTTTACTCCTGGTAATCCTTGGAGGAATTCCAGCAATGCACCGCTTCTCTTTGTTGATTTGTTTGCTCTGTTTTTCGGTTGACAAGGATCTAATGGGCTCTCTTTCCATGGAGTTTTGAGAGCTGATATATTCCTTTGTGAGTTCAGCAATTGTTGGCTTCTTAATATTGGCTTTGTGCGTTGGGTCATCCCGGTGATTTTGTGGTCCAGATTCAGATTTGTTCTGTGATTCATCCTCCTCATAATGGCCTTCATCCGATGGGTCAGACGCTGGATCATGTGTTGATGTGGGCTGTCCATCAGAGCCCAATTGGTTTGTGGTACTTAAAATCACATTCGGGCTTCTTTCTCGTCCATTGGAGGGTATGTCCCCTGGGCCTGTTCGTCTTGGGCCAGATGTCCGTCCACTTCTTGATGTTCTTGATCCCAACGTATGTTTTTCTTCCCCATTGCTGGACTGGATCTGCCCAATAACAAATTTCAGATTGGGCTGGGGTGTTTCCATGCCTCTTGACTCTTCCACTTGCTCCTGAAGTGGCTCGTTCATCTCTTCTTGGGCTAAGATGGGCTGCCTGTAAGACTCATCAGCCCACTCTGCCATCTCAGCTGCATCGAGTCCATCCAATTTTTCTGCCCGGTTAGCCTCCTTCAGCCCATTAGTACCTGAATTATTATTTTCAGGTTCCAGAATTCTCTCATGCAAATTCCCAGCTGCAAGAACACGTGATTCACCTTGTCTTTCTAAAACACGTGATTCTAACACTCGTTCCGAATTTGATAGCTGCACGAGTTGTTCCACAACTCCTATCCTAACAGTTCCCGATTTTCTGGGCATCAAATCAGCTCGTGGGTCACATGGTAGCGCACTCTCCTTGTGTTTTTGAACTCTATCAGTGTGTTTTCCAGCAGCAGATTTTCCAGCTGCAGCTTCTGCCGACTCAACTCCCCATGCCACTTCAGTCGCAGATTCCAAAATATTCTCAGATTGCATGAGAGTGCCACCTTTCCCAACCAAGCCTTGCACTCCTGTCTGACCCGATTCTGGAGGGTCGTCAATCCAGTGAATCTCCATGCCACGCGCGGGAGTTGTTCCATCTTTTTGTAGAAGCCGAGATGAGTCTTCCAAGGAGGCGAATCTGTTGGTTATTGCAATGTATGCATCCCGATTTCCAGTAAAGTTTGCTTTCTCGTTCCTTGTGTTCCGTCGAGTGGGAGACACCAGAGATTGTCGGCCTTTCAAAACTCCCTTACCTGATGAACCGCTACCACCACCGTCATCTTGTCCAGTCGGATTCTGGGCAGCTTTCGCCGGATTCTGCAGAATACCCAACTTCAGCGTGGGAACCAACACCTCCCCTTGAGCCTGACTTTGATCCATAGCTCTCCCCTCCCCATTTTCAGATCGTTGAATCTGCTCTTGTCCCTGATTTTCCTTCTGCAAAATACGAACGCCATGCAAATCCAGCTGAGTACGTGAACTTTGTCCAGTCCCGAAGACTGGATGTGGACCCGTAACAGCGGCATGGGTCGTATTTTCCTGGCATCCAACCTGATCTGCAGCCTGCGTTTCAGTCTCAACAAGCATCTTATCAGTCTCTTTTCCTCTCCTCATCGTTTCCAGCTTCTCACGTAAGTTACCTTGGAACTGTTCCTCGACTTCCATCCTCTCTTCATCCACATAAATCTTACAATCCCTTGCCTTATGACCCCGCCTACAACACTTGTTGCAATATGACGGAATTCCCTCACACACAATAGGTTGTTCATAAGATCTAGCACCGTCTCTCACTTTGACCGACTTTTTGATAGGTTTTGTAATGTCAATTTCCACACAAACCCTTGCCTCGCTGACCTTGGAAAAGTCAGCAGTAGGTTCATCCACCCGTAATGGGTTTCCAATACAAGCAGCCAAGATGTAAAGGGCTTGGACCGGGAGGATGTGGAGAGGAAGCTCCGGGATCTTGAACCAAACTGGGCAAATCGGGGACTCATAGTGTGGGTTGAAATCCGGAGTCCATTTTAAGACACGTATAGGAAAACCGTTAAAAAACCACAGCTCTCTCATGAACAGCCTTGTGTAATCATCATGGTCATACAGGTGAATTAAAATGTGGCTAGAATTAATCGGCACTAGCCTGAGTCTCCTTTTCAGATTCATCTTCGTGAACATGAGTCTTAAATAATTCATCGACGGCCTACCATGTGAAAATTTGCCAATTAATGCAAACTTAAACACTTCACATAATTTTTCCTTGTCTTCAGAAGAGAAAACTGCAATCTTTTCTCCATTGTGTTCTACAACCTTCCCCACCGGCGTGAACGTACTCAGATCAAAGTTCTTCTTGCGTTCGCGAGAATCGGGGGCAAACGGATCGGTCGCCGGAGCAGCGGTGACACCGGCGTAAGAGCGGCCGGCCATGGGACCTCCGGGCATGTTAATCATATTGGGGTTTTCTGATAGAACCTATAGACCTTATCCATGTGAACTTTGGTGGCTAGGGTTGGGCTTAGTCCACTTTGTGGGTAGGGCAATCGAGCTTCCGCCGCGGGCTTACCGTGTTGGGCTTTGCCTTGTGTGAATCCTGGGTCTAAGTTTCAGATTTAGCCACATGCTTGAGTCATTTTATCTCATGCTATTTTGGCCTAATGGACTGATTTATTAAGAGGCCACTACTAGAAAAAATAAATTTTGCCACGGATTTTAACTATGGATTTTGGCAAAAATCCGTGGCCAAGAAAATTAGCCACGGATTAGCCACCGATTTTATCCGTGGCTAAAAATGGTGTGGCAAATTTTAGCCATGGCTTTAACCAGGCCGTGGCCAAATTGGCCACCAAATTCTGCCAAAGGCCAGGCCGTGGCTAATGGCCACGGATTAGCCACGACCTAGTCATGGCTATGTCGTGGCCATTAGCCACAGCTAGCCATGTCCATTAGCCACGGCTAAGCCATAGCTAACCCGTGTCCATTAGCCATGGTTTGTCCGTGGCTAATCCGTGTCCATTAACTATGGCTAAGCCATGGCTAACCCCTGTCTATTAGCCACGGCCAGGCGGTGGCTAGCCTGTGGCCATTAGCGACGGTCAGGCCGTGGCTAATGCTTATGTGCCTTGCAAAATTAGCCACGGTCAGGCCGTGGCGAATCCATAGCTAATTATGCCAGCATTTCAGCAATATTATTCCCCTTTTTTTCCCGACTAGCCTGCATCCAATTTTTATTTTTCTAATCAAAAAATACAAGCATTCAAACAATACTAATAATGAAGATTATAGATTGTCCAATACAAATTACAACATGAAATAAATTAGAAAGAGTCTCTATCATAATGCTAATACATTACAAACTTAAGCAGTTAACGTCTGATGTCTAACAAATTGTTTGTCATAATAAAGTTAGTAAAATGTCAATGTCTAGTAGGGTTCAATACCATCATCCTCATCATCATGCTCATCATCATGTACGTAAGTTGGTGGAGTGTGCCTAAAGGTGGATCGCCGCCCTCCCGATAAAGTCCCACGAGAACCCCTCCGTTGGCTAGGGGTGGGCTGGACGTGACGTGAACTAGCTCACGGGTGTTGCTAATTAGGCAAAGAGACGAATGTACACTGGGTCAAACTTTGAACGTTCTGAGCAAGGCATGGAGTGTGTGCTTCATCTCACTCAATTTAGAGGATTGTTTCTCCTCAAACCTGTCAAGGCTTCGCTTCAAGTCAAGCGTCGACGGATCCTCCCATTTCGAGGGGTAAGTATGGGAGCCTGAGGTCCCCGTTCTATGTGATCCACTTGATACGCCATACCATCGACCCTTATTTGGTTTAGCCACTATCTCCTTCCATGAATATAGTTAGATTTAGCTGCAACATATTTTTCCTATGTATATATATTAGAATATGAAAAGTCGAGTTATTTGACTTACATCGAGGTTGGATGGTCGAGGTATGGGTGTGCCATCAACAGATTGAGTAGGCGGCTAGGAATATTAATGTCATCCCACTTCTCCTTAAATGCGCTCTACAAGTTTTCAAGTTGAAACATCAGCAACAAGAATCAAAATATCAATATTAAAGTTGAAACATAATGAATACTCACAAATGAATGCTCCACCCTCTCATCAAACCATTTCAAGTCCCCATTCTCATCTTTGTAAGAATATAGATCAATAAATGACTAATCCATGGTCGGATATTCCCCCATTTCAGCTTCCTGTAATAAGAGATGTAATATTTTAATCCAATATATAAAAATGCTATCACTATCAATCATAATTTTGAAGTACTTATGAAATACACATACAAACCAACTCGTCGTTGTGAGTGAGGTGAGATTTTGAACCCCCTTTTGTGGCTGGTCATTCCCCTTCCACTAGAATCCGAAGCCCGATTAGCTTTGTTGATCACGCTCTTTTGAAGAAAATTGGGCAAGCCCCATTTTGCTTGTAGCTCCTGCCAAACGTCAGCATTGATCCACTCAGGCTTTTTATTTTTATGACGAGCTTTGTTAAGCCTATTCTTTAGGAGGTCCAATCCCTTGTGCTCAAATATTTTCCAAACGGCGTCATGCTGGTCAGCTCTCCAATAGTAGACTCTCTGTACAATGAGAAACGTTAAACTTATACAATAATGAATGAAAAAATATAAAAGAAAATTTGTATATATATCAAGACATACTTGGAATTCGGAGAACCACATGTGTCTAGTTTGTATAGGGATTTCCTTCCACCTCCCACATGCCTCTGTATAACCATTTGTGAAAATATGTGTGATCATCCTCACGATCTCCAAGGCATGATTGAACCTAATGAATATAAATCATATGTAAACACCAAAATCGAGATTTGCATAATTATATCTTAAATAACGAACAAAAATAAATAACGACCTTTCCATCAACTCTAGTATTGTCGGAAGTCTCAATAGGCATATCATCACTAATCAGCTTGTCTTCGCTATGGCCAGATGTGTGGCACCCCTCCCGCTAGGATCTTCCTATACGGTTGGAGAGCATCGACGATTGCACTGAGCACAAATTTTGAAATTCACACCCAGTACGAATGCCTAACTTAACAATACGCAGTGGAGGCAGAGTAAAAGATGAACATGGATAGTATATATAACTATGTTTAGTACAACCAAGTAGCACAACCGAGTACAAAATCAAAATAGCCAACTAGTGGCATCAAGTAGCAAACTACAGATTATATAGTAAGACAAAGTGAAATGAAGTTTAATATAAACAACTGGAGGAGCGGCAACCATCCTATGAGGATGCACGCCCATTATTCTGATTCTGATGCAATGAACAGAAAGAAACGAGGGGTTAAGTCCAAATGACTTAGTGAGGCCACATACAGATAGAGATATATATATATAACTGAAAATGAGACTCAAAATGATTAAATAATAATAAAGTGCACTTAGTGTGAATTGTAACTTGATAATAATAACTGAACTGAGTAATACTGACAGTGAGCCCAAAACGAAGTCTCCAACCTTATGACTACCTCGAATAGATAAATCATAATAGAAATCCTTATGCCTCCCTTGTCGAGAAGCCACCTAGACACTAAACAAGACGGAGATGTATCATGCGTCCGTGCAATACATCGCTCCAATCCCTACTACAGTCATCCTCCGGCTGTACGTAGACATTGGTTTCATGGAATGGTATAATATCAAAGGTTCCATCGACTGTCCGTTCCGCTCGATAAAATTCCTCTTATAAGTACCTGGGCCCAAACTTTCCAAGGGCGTCCCCAAGGATAGACGGAAATATAACGGAACAGATATGGCTCACAACTTGTCAACAAAGCAATAACTTATTTTTACACCTGGGATACATAGAAATATAATTAAAATATGATATCCCAAAGGTGTCAAAAATAATTTCGGGACAGATAAAACTGGCAATATCAGAGAATGCAATATTTTCAAAAAAAACTTGTCTTATTTGTAAATTAAAAATATTTTAGTTATATTTTCGAAAATTGTAATTTAGGACAAAAGATTTCGAAAATTGTGTTAGAATGTCAAATTCGTTTAAAATTTAGAAAATCATGTAATTATCACCTCACATAATTCACATATAAAAGAAGGATCATACAAAACATTAAATATTAGTAAACATGTGTGTATATTATAAGAACCGGTTTATATCATAGTTAGACCAAAAATCAGGATGTCACAAGATATGTGTTGATGAGAGTCGTCTTACGGATCATCTCGAATGTGCAGGTACGTCGTAGGGGGCATGTGGAGGCCACGTCGGTCAGATCCTCCTCCACTACCGGTAACCTTCTCTTTACTTTTTCTAGAACCTGTCATCTACACTCATAGCAAAAACATCACAT
Source organism: Petrea volubilis (assembly GCA_026212405.1). Classification (NCBI taxonomy): domain Eukaryota; kingdom Viridiplantae; phylum Streptophyta; class Magnoliopsida; order Lamiales; family Verbenaceae; genus Petrea; species Petrea volubilis. The sequence goes on from CM047879.1 coordinate 2,531,323, forward strand.
AGCAAGAACCTTTTTACATTCATCTCAAAAAATCATTATTTTGTTAATTTTTAACATTTCACATTATATTAGGTAATTGATCACTCAATTGCATTACAACATTCATTGCGTTCTACATATATATGTTCATAGCAACAAAAAACAAACCAAGCAAAATATTAATTCATAGTAAATTTTAGTCTTCTTCATCATCGCCATATTGAGTCATATTTTTATCATCCTCCTCCTCATCATCTTCAAACTCAGAGTTCAATTCTTCTTCGTTATCACTTTGACCCATTTCATCAACTTCTACATCATCATTGGCCATGTGTTGAAGGTATAATTGGTTGACCTCTTCTACAACACCCGTACAATCAACAAGGTTACCCCTCGGTTCATTATTGATGATACCATTTACTGTTCCAGATGACCTTTGGAACGAGTCATGAGTAATCTCTTCATTCACGACTCGACTTCATGGTCTTGTTTTGATAACAAACCGCCATTGCGATTTATCTCTTCTAGTACCGGGGTAAGGGACGTAATACACTTGAGACGCATGTTGCGCAAGTATAAAAGGGTCATCTATTGAGTATCTCTCATTAATTTTTATTTCAACAATATCATACTGTGGGTGTACCTTGATACCCCTATTCGATATCGAATCAAGCCAGATATATTTGAACATCACAACCTTTTTTTGAGGCACGTCAGGATACTCTAATTTGATAACTTCCTTTACTATGCCATAAAAGTTTGTACACCCGTCACTTATTACACAAACACTAGAATTAGAGGTCTTATATGTGGGGTCATATCGTCCATATGGAACAGATATCCATTACAGTAGAACCTATTGAGGGTCTTGACCTTCTTTATTGGACCCCAAGCCAAATCGAGCAAATATTGATTTTCAACATTATTTTTTGGATTATGCGCCTACATATAAAAATATTTTCATTCAAAATTATAGATATTTTGTTAAAACCACACAGTGTTTTAAGATATATAATTTAATTAAGTGTTTATGTTGTATAATGACATACTCACATAGAGCTTAAACCATTCAACAAAATTATTCTCGATGGATTCCTCAACCTCTTGATGAGTTACATGTGGCCAGTTGTATCGAACGACTGATTTATACGTTATACAAAAAATGTAAAGAATCATTCAGAGCCATCTACATTCCTCTTAACACATTACATACAAAATGTTAAAGATAGTACTCACTCAATGATGGGGACAACTTCATCACAATTGATGAGTACATGTAAAGCAACTTTGCTCCACTCATCATCAGTCAAAAAAGTTCCTTGTATTTTCTTCTAGGCTTTCCAAATCATTTGAATACAGACAAAGTGTAAGCCAGCTCATCATCAGAAGAGATGTCGTCCTCATTACGACGAGATCTTTTCCTTTTGGTATGGAAGTGACTTTCAAAATAATAAGATGAAAAGTACGACAAATCTTGATTTAAATATGCCTCACATATTAATCTTTCAACTTTTGCTCTGTTCTTAACCGTTCCCTTTAAGTTATGTAAGTACCTAAAAATTTTGTTATTTTAACTTCTTAAAAATGATAGTTCATCATAACATAATTTAACATATGAAATTTAAAATTCATCATAACTTAATTACCTTTTGAAAAGATACATCCACCGATGTTGCACTGGGCCACACATGGCAGCTTCAAATGGTAGGTGTACATTCAAGTGCTCCATTGAGTCAAAAAATCCAGGCCTAAAAATGCATTCCAATTTGCATAAAATAATGAGAATGTTACTATCCAATTGTAGTAGATTTCGCTCACTTAACTCTGTTGAGCACAATTCTTAAAAAAATTGACTTATTTTAGTTAATGGCTTCCAAACATTCTGTGGGAGTGCTTTTAAACGCCATTGGGATCTTCAAGACGTGACAGTCATGACTATTTATGCCGTGCAAGTTAGTTCCAGATTGATCTACACAATTTCCCAAATTCGATGCATAACCATCAAGTATCTTCAAACATTTAAGCCAACCACATAATTCGCATCGTTGTTCAACAGTTAAAGTGAAAGTGGCCCATGGTTTCAACACTTTACCGTTTGAAAGATACTGTAGATGTAACTCCGGATGCTTGCAATACTCCAACAAGTCAAGTCTAGCCTTCTCATTATCCTTTGTTTTGTTTTTTACATCCATTACAGTATTTATTATGTTGTCAAAAAAAAAATTTCAATGTGCATTACGTCCAAATTGTGGCGGACGAGATTTCCTTCCAATATGGCAACTCCCAAAAAATACACTGTTTGGTCTAATTGTGGTCCACACCGTGACCTGGTATTTTTGAGTGTCTTATGGGCATATCAGTTACTTTTGGCAAGTGCCGCACAAAATCCCATGATCGACCACCCATTATTCAAGAGGGCGGCGCAGATCGCTCATGTCTCCTTCTTAAGAAAGCATCTTTATTTTGCCTAAAAGGGTGAGTATCAGGCAAAAACTGCCTATGGCAATCAAACCACGTCATTTTTCCACCATTCTTCAACCTAAATGATTTTGTATAGTGCGTGCATATTGGACATGCTAGTTTCCCACACGTCATCGATCCGGACAACATTCCATATGAAGGTTAGTCATTAATTGTCCACATAAGGGCGGCTCTTAAACGAAAGGTGTGTCTCCTCGAGACATCAAAAGTTTCAACTCTGTCTAACCACAACTCTTTCAACTCATCAATTAAAGGTTGCAAATATGCATCAATCCGATCCTTTGGGTTGAGCGGACCAGGAATCAAACATGTCAGAAACATATATAGAGCAGTCATGCACATTTCGGGAGGTAAGTTGTACGGAGTACTAATAACCGGCCAATAAGAATATGATTTTGATGTTTGGTTGAAAGGATTAAATCCATCGGCACACAGTCCAAGTCTAATATTTCACGGTTCGGCGGTAAAGTATGGATGTTTCTCATTAAAATGCTTCCACGCTATACCATCCGAAGGATGACAAAAAACACCAGGCTTTTTGTATGCTCCTGGTGCCACCTTATTTGCTCGGCTGATTTTCCAGAGGCAGACAACCTTTTCAACCGTGGAATTAGTGGCATGTAGTGCATTCTTTTATAAGGAACATGTCTAATGCTCCCCATACGAGATAGTTTAAATCTAGGATGCTGACATAATACACATGCATCCAAATGATCATGTTCTTTATAAATTGGACTGACAACGTTAACATTCCAATTTTCTGGAGCAATCTCTCCATGTGTAGTCTAGTACCAATAATTTGGTTGAAATCCATACTTCAAAAGATCATATTTTACATTGTTAGTATTCTTGTATTTTCCATTTTCACATTTCAAATACGGACACCTAAAACAGTCATTGTCAAGTTTGCATTGTGATTGTAAGGGAGCAAATTCAATAAACTTACTCAAACCCAACAAAAATTCATTCGTAAGGTCAGTTCAATTGGGCAATAATCGATTGTACATCCGACTTCGACTCACATGAATATTATCCATTTTCTGTAACAAACATAATTATGTCATTTAGTCACCACTGAAATTCTTATTTAAACATTGCCAACAAACAACATATACTCATCAAAACATATCTCATAAGCAACAAATATATAACGTATGAAACGTTATTTTAACAAATCTAACATAACACAACATGTCAAACATATCTCATAAGCAACGTAACACTAGCATCATTATTCTCATATTACAAATTCATTACAAATTTCAAACATAATACTAACATCATTATTCCCATACTAATAAATTACAACAAATATAAAATATAACTAATATTATTAATAACATATAAATACACCAATATTGAGTAATTTAGAACATACCTTGCAATTTTCGAACCACCAAAACTTTTGAATATATAAAACCTAACAATAATTACAAAAAAATCAAAACAAAAAAAATGTTAGAAATATATTTTAAATTATAAAACAAAATAAAAAAATTGGGGGTGAGGGGGGGTCAATTTGGGACTGGGGAGGGAAGGGGATGGGTACGCGCGGGGACCGCCGGCATGGAAGCGCCACCGCACGGGGGGTGGGGGTTGGGGGGGGGCGGGATTGGGGATGGAGGGGGCGAGGGGTTTGGGGCTGGGGGAGGGGAGGGGGGCGATTTGGGGCTGGAGGGGGGGGGGGGATGGGTGGTGCACAGCGACAGCCAAGCCATGGCTAATTTGGCCACCGATCTAAATTAGCCACGGTCTGCTAAAAAAGCCACCGATCTTGTAATGACCCGATATTCCTTAATATTTAAATAATTGATATGAAATCTTACTCTTCTTAGAGATGTTTTTATTACTTGTTATTTTCACATTTTAGTTTGATTTTGAGATTAATGTACAATTTGAACGGTAAGTACTAATTTTCGAATTTTGATTTCCATTCTTGGAAAATTCATCTATTAAATACTCATTAGTTTTCAAAAATAATATAAATAAGTATTCTAGACATTTATGTATGGAGAAGATGCAATTTTTAATAAATTACATGATTTTCCAAATTTTAGACGAGTTTGACATTCGAACACAATTTTCGAACTTTCTATGTCCTAAATTGCAATTTTCAAAAATATAACTAAAACATTTTTAAATTCTGGTAAATATACATATAATTTCAGACTTATAAAGATTAAATTTCATAATTTTGGAATTTTTCTAAATTAATTATGAATTTTCGGATTCTATGCCCTAAAACCCCTAAGAAATGAGTAAATTGTATTTTCTACCCCTAGATATTATTTCTTTCCATTTCTTTCCATAATTATATATATAATACAAGAAAATAACCTACATTTTCAGATTTAAAAGAGGGGTGGACGAATTTTGGGGGATTTTGGGAGACAAAATTGTTAAATGTTAAATACTTGGTGTATGTTAAGTCTTTCCCTCCAAGTTTGCTAGAGTTGCTAGATACAATGTATTTACACACTTGGCCAATACCTTCTAGATGCAAGAACACATGCTTGGCTCATGTTAAGGTAGAGTTCCACTTAAGCTTGTTAGACTCTATACTTGGCCAATTAGTGCATTAATTGAAAAATGACTTCATACTAATCTTCTATGTCTTCTACTTAGGAAAAAACACAAAAATCACCACACACACACCCCTAAAAATCCGACCACTACCCCCTCCATTTCTTCTTGTTTCTTTCACTTTTCCCTACACTCTTTCACCTCTTCAAACCATCTCCCAACCCCACACACTTTCCCTTCTTCAAATCCTACAAGACAAGAAAGACTATCAAGGTAGAAATTTGCCTATGACATGAGCTAGGGTTAGGTTTTTATCAATATATTGGCATGTTATCTCCCCTATAAGACCTAGGAGGTCACCACAAGTTGGTTTCCATCTTGGGTCTAAGGGATTTCAAGATATGTTGGTTATATATGTGAATACGATGCTCATGATGTTTCTATGATCATGTTTGGTTAAATTCTTGAATAAGCATGTTGAAAGTTGTTGCAAATATGCTTGAATTCTTTGTTATCATGTTTTATACCTTGTTAGAGTCTTATATATGTGTTAGAAGCTAGAATTTTAAGAGTCCCAAGCTGAAAATTCAAGTTGTGCATATGCTGGAATTACTATTCATGCAGAAGATATTGTTTTGAAGCTGAAAAGTTTAGTTTTTGCAAAGCTCAAAAATCCAAAAATTCCCAAGTGAAAACCTGGTTTGTAAACTGTAAATTCAGTGTAGAATAAGCTGTAGAAACAGGTTTTTAAAAGATGGAGGTTTGGGTTACAAAAGCTGAAAATTTCAGTAGTTGCGCGTTAAAACGTTTCGCGTCGCAGTCTGAAAATTCCAGATCTTGTAAGCTGGAAATTCAAACTTTTAACAACTAAAAGTCTATTTTACAACTTTGGGAATGTATATGTGAATTTCCAGTCAGTTTTAAATTGGAAAATTAGTAGTTTGAAAGCTAGAAATTTCAGTTCGAAGTGGTAAATGCCGATGTCGCAAAACTGTGATTTTGGTGCTTTGTGTTAAATTTGAGCTGAACAGTTTGTATTGTGATGAATTTGTGATTCAAATGTATTGAAATTATGTGTATAAGGGCCCTATATGATTTCGGTGTGGATGGGGCTAGAGTTCGGCCGGACGGCAATGGGCTTGCCGGTCTTAAAACAGTTCTGGCCATCCATGCCTATTCCCATCTTGCATGGACGGAGTGTTCCATGTATTGGTTGTGGGTCGTAGGAATTTGGCATATGCTCGAGATATGACCACCGGTGTGTTTGGTTGGGCACCAAGATTCGTTGGAATTGGTGCACATATTGTGATTGCATTACGGCATGGCGAGATAAGGTAGCCGCCCATCGAGGTGGAAAATGGTAATAATGTGTTGGATTGTGATGCTCTTGTGAGCTAAATTTATGTGATTTGATCAAAACTGAAATTTCTATGGTTTGATGTGTGGTTTTATGTGCTTTTATGACAATATGCAATTTCACACGATCACCTCATGTCTATGTAAATTTCTACTCAACATGTGTATATGTTGACGTTGCTTTCTATTATGATTTTAGCCGGATTTGAGACACAAGAAGATAGGAACGAGGAAGACTTAGAAGGGCGCTTCGAGGCTTTTAGTTAGTTATGTATGCGTTGTGCTAGAAACTTTGTGGTTTAGTTTGTGTATATGTAATAAACGACGTTTGTAAACTCATCTTTTGGAATATAAGTACGTGTGTTTGGTTTCATTACGCTATAAAATAGCATGTTTTTGTGAGATGGTTATAAATAGATGTTTTCATAATTAACTAGAGGTTTCGGGGCGTTACAGATCTACTTTAGCCACGTTTTAAATTAATTAGATCAATTGAAAATTATAATACTACCAAATAATTGAAACGATCATTTACAAATCCTTATGATAAATATATATATATATATATATGTAGACTATCATGAAATCATTAACATTAATGAGTTGTATATCACTGTTAGTTAAAATATTTATTCAATTGATAATAGGAAATTAAATGAAGGTTATTATTTGTCTTCAAAGAGGATTTATTTGACTGATAATAGAAAATAGAATAACACATTTATCTTCAAAGAACAAATTAAATCGAGTACAAATAAAATAAATCAAAAAAAAAAATTATTTCGCCACGGCCTGACTGTGGCTAATCTGTGGCTATTAGCCACGGCCAGACCGTGGCTAATATACATCGGTGGCTTCAATTTTACAGTACACTGAAATATTAATTTTTTTTTTTATACACACTCAAATATTATTAAATTTTAATATCAATAATGCGTTGTTCGATTGTTGATAAAACTATAATATAAGTTAGGACATTTCATCAATTATAAACTTTTAAAATTACACAATTAACTTGTACAACTGAATAACTGACCATATATTTAAATGAAACTCGCATGTGTACTTATATTGAATACTCTAATATTGTGATCTTATAACATACAATTGTAATATTTAATACTCTGATATTGTGGTGGCCAATCCGGGTATGACAAAATAAAATGGCATGATTGATTACATATTGATCCAGTACTATTAACTAACTTCCAACTACAATGGAGAGTGGATTTAGGTGGGTACTAGTTGTGAGAACAGTCATTGTCGACCTAGAACCACCTAAATATCCTATCGAAACAAGCTCCGCATGCCAAAAGTTTCATGAGCATCCCCATATGTAACAAAATTTTCCAAAAGCATCATTAAGGGTAATGGAAACAACAAACCAAAATAGAATACCCAAGAGTCATCCAGATGTATCACAAAAGTTATCATACCTCCAACGGTGCCAATAGCATATGCGACAAGCAATAAATACATAATAGCCTTTTGAATCAATCTAAATAGAAATTCTCCTATAATTCACAAATTGAATGCATTCAATATATCTATTTTATTTTCATTAAATTTATATTCATATATAAATTTTGGACCCGCAACCCGCCCCAAGACCCGTTCCCCAGGTCTAAACCCACTCTGGCAGGTCGGGTCTAGGCTAAACCCGGACCCATTGCCATTCCTACAAGGGACAAGAGGGGTTTTTTGTTGAGATCTTGGGGGGATGAGGTTGTTGGAGGCTAGAGATAAGGTCCTCACATTTAGAACGTCTTTTTAACTTGGTCCATCCTTATCCCCCTTTGCTAAGTAGTCTGGCGAGCTTGGGCCTATATTCATGATGAATGTCACCCCCGGAGGTCCTGTCCCCCCCCCCCCCCCCCCCGATACTAGTAGAAAAACATCATTTTATGCCGGATCTTGTGATCGATATTTCGTGATAATCGGTCACAAAAGCAGGTTTGCGACCAACTTTGCTTCTTTATCATTATTTTCATCTCTATGTTGTTCCTCATCTGTTGTGTCATCCTCGTACTCATCCTCGTCTTCATTTTCATCTTCATCAATGCTATCCTCTTCAACTATGTCAACACCATCATCTTCATCTAGAACTTGCACGTTCTCCATATTGATTTCTTCACTCCGCCCCTCACTATCAACCAAGTAATTGACAGGATCTGTATCCGCAATAGAGTTCACATTATTACAAGATTCTTGTAAAGCTTCCTCCATGTACTTACCATGTTGGGATACTCTGCTTCTTGGCCTAGTCTTGATAACAAATTTCCAATGAACTTTCTCTCTCCTCATACCAGGATAGGGGACATAATATACCTGGGATACATGTTGAACTAAGATGAATGGGTCATCTTTTGGGTAAGCTTCACTTTGCTTAATTTCGGTAATACCATATTGCTGGTGCACCTTAATACCCCTACTTGACACCGAATCAAACCAATGGCAGTTAAACAATAAGACACTCTTCTCGGGAAGACCCGGATACTCTAATCGGATCACCTCATTAAGCCTTCCGTAAAATTCAGATGACCCATCACCTTTAGTGCACACTCCCGAGTTATAAGTTCACTTACGCTTTGTAATGGAGTCTATATGGAATACATATCCATTAACATAGCACCTTGGCCATGTGTTGACGAGTCGTTTAGGCCCCCATGCTAAATCACGCAAATAGTTATTGCCAACTTTGTTTTGTTTTTCATGCACCTATTTACAATTTATATTAAAATTGAATTAGTTGTAAATCTAAATATTATTTTAATTAATAATGAGAAACGTTCAGATGTTTGTACTTACATAATCTTTGAACCACTGTACAAAATTTGTCTTGATAGTGTCTTCAATTTGTTGATCGCTTAGGTGAGGCCAATGATATCAGACAGAGGCTCCATATAGCCTAAAGCAAAATACATATACTTTGATCATAATTATAAACGAAGTAACAAAGTTTCTAAATTATAGAATCATATACTTACTCTAGAAAAGGTGCGACCTCGTCACAATTTATGAGGACTTGTAAGTGTGCCTGCTTCCATTCTTTAGCTGTTAGAAATATGCTTTTACACTTACCATCAGGCTGTCCAATTTGGTTGAAAATTGATAAAGTCTGTGGCATTTCATTATTATTTCCATCTTCATTTCTCCTGCCTCTAGTGCTCTTTGACTCGATGTCACTTTCAAAATAGTATGATGTGAAATAAGAGGTCTCTTGTGCTAGATATGCTTCACAAATGGAGCCTTCAACTCTGGCTCTATTCTTGACCATGCCTTTTAAGTCATGTAAGAACCTATAGAAAATGATGAGCTTGTTCAAGTCCTCAATTTACAAGATGATAATTAAGTCACTTATGAAATTATATTAGTTGATTGTGTTAAATTAAAATTTACCTCTCGAATGGGTACATCCATCGGTACTGGACGGGCCCACACATTAGTGCTTCAAATGGTAAATGTATAGGCAAGTGTTCCATTGAATCGAAGAACCCCGGCGGGAATATTCGTTCTAACTTACATAAAATAATGGGTATATTCCTTTCCAGCTGTAACAAATTATCTTCTCGTAACTCTGTAGAACACAAATCCCAAAAAAACTAACTTAATTCAATTAGAGGCTTCCATATGTATTGCGGAAGTGCAGTGAAAGCAATTGGAAACAAACGTTGCATAAACACATGGCAATTGTGACTTTTCATGCCATGTAGCTTGCGTTTTGTTTTGTCTACGCATCTGCTCAAATTGGAAGCATAACCATCTGGCATTTTCAATAGTTCAAGGCATATACAGACATCCCGTCTTTGATCATCACTCAAAGTGAAACTAGCTTTTGGTTTTGCCACATTCCTGTTGGGCATGTTTTCTAAATGAAGCCCTGGCCTCTTGCAGTATTCAACCAAATCTAGTTGAGCCTTTTCATTGTCTTTAGTCTTCTCCTTGACGTCCATTACAGTGTTCAACACATTATCAAAAAAAAAAATATTTCTATGTGCTTATCCAAATTATGACGTACAAGGTTATCCTTCCAGTAAGGCAACTCCTAAAATATACTTTGTTTTGTCTAGTTATGCCACTCACCATATCCAGTTATTTTGGCATGCTTGACATGCAAGTCCATTATTTTTGGTAAGTTGCAAACTTCCTCCCATATTTGCTTGCCGGACATTCTAGGAGGTGGCTCTGATCTTTCACGTCTTCCTTTGTAGAATGCATCCCTATTGTTCCTAAACGGATGAATTTTCCATCGCATGCAAATGGGACAAGCTAGCTTTCCAGAAGTCATCTAACCTAATAACATCCCGAACGCAGGAAAATCATTGATTGTCCACATTAGTGCAGCCCTCATTTGAAAGTTCTCATTTTTTGAGATATCATAAGTTTCTACACCTTCAGCCCAAAGAACTTTTAATTCATCAATAAGAGGTTGTAAGTACACGTCAATTCTCTCCTTCAGATTGTGTGGTCCAGGAATCAAACAAGTTAAAAACATATAAGGGGTTGTCATGCACATTTCCGGGGGCAAGTTATAGGGTGTCACAATCACCCGCCAACAGGAGTACTGCGTCGATGAATAACTAAATGGATTGAATCCATCTGCATATAATGCAAGACGAACATTCCTCGTTTGGGCAGAAAATTCAGTGTCATTTTCATCAAAATACATCCATGCTATCCCATACGATGGATGACACAACACACCATGCTCTTTTATATGCTCAGCATGCCACCTCATATGCTCGGCTGATTTTAAGAATGCATATAATCTTTTGAGTCTTGGAATTAAAGGCAAATAATGCATCCTTTTATAAGGAACTCTGGTTTTTTTTACCTCTTTCACATGGTTTAAACCGTGGATGCCCACAAAATTTACACTCCTTCAAATTAACATCAGTTTTATAATATATCATGCACCCACTAACGCAGCAATCTATCTTCTCCGATGTCAGCCCTAATTTCTTTATAAACTTCTTTGCCTCATAGAAGTTTTTTGGCAAGTGACTTCCAAAAGGAGTTGACGACTTTAAAATTTTAGCAATTCGATCAAAGCACCCGTGTGGTAAATTATAGTCGGATTTCAAACACATCATTTGAAGAATTAAAGACATTTTGGACTGAGACTCACATCCTGGCCACAGTGGTCTTTGAGCGGACTCCAACATGTCATAGAAGTGTTGAGCGTCGACGTTCGAAGGTTCCTCTCCACCCCGATCCCCATTTTCTCCACTATGGTTCAATTCAACTACATTATGCATATCAGGGCCCATTGCATTATACACTAAGTCTTCATATCTATTAAACCGACTATGTACATTGTATTGAGTAGTGCTACCTAAACCTCCTACATGCAGACCATAACCGTCTGGCGCATGTTCGCCGTGTGTTGTCCAGTACCAATAATCAGGTTGAAACCCATTCATTAATATATCAAGTTCAACCTTATCAGGACTTAATATTTTCCTACAGTTGCATTTAAAACAAGGACACCTAAATCCCCCATCCTTCAATAACTGAGGTTGTGCCTTTGCAAATTCAATAAACTCTTTAAGACCGGCCTCAAATACTTTTGTATAGCCTTGCCGTCTTGGCATAAGCCTATTATACATCCAACTACGACGTTCGCATATGTCCATACTCTGTAAGATGTTATTAGGATTGTTAGGCGGTGATTGGTATGTGGAAATGATTTAGGTGTGAATGGAATGAACATGAATACTGAATGATATTCATGTAATATTGTATATAAATTATACACTAGTATTGCATATAGATGTTAATTTATATATTATCCATTTTCTATATATTGATATTTATTTTTTATAAATGCTATATGATATGTTTTGCTATATGGATTAAACTTAAAAAGTGCGTATTTCTCTTTAATTATCATTCCAAGAAAGAAAAAAATCCTCAAAAAAATTACATCGATCACAATGTATATTTGAAGTTATAATTCAATTATAGATATATGTATTATCTTTTAAGACTATATGTCAGTGTGACAATTTAGTTTTGTTATGAATAACACACAAATTTTATACTTTTAAAATCACATGCATGTTTTTTTTATAAGTATTCAATTAATACTTATTGAATAAATTTTTTTCCTCTTTTTCTATTTACTTGGGCTTCTTTCGATTTTCACTTTCGTTTATCCAAATCACTTCACATAAAAAAATTTTAAACTTCACGTAAAACTAAAATGCTATGCGGAGATAAGAGTTTGGGATTATAATAACATAATTGAGAAAGGCTAATAATTTTTAGAATAAAGCATATGAGGTGTGATTTGGTATTTTTTACAAAATTAATAATATTTAAGAGTTTAAATTTGATGTAATTTATTTTTCTTCTTTCTTAGTTTTCTAATAGTATTTAATATTTTCATCTAACTAATTACGTTTTAGTGAGATAAAGTAAGAGAGAAACTATATATAAAATAAATCATTCTCTTATTCTCTTATCTTTTTCCTGAATCTTAATACTTAAAAATTGAGTTCAAAACCTATGTTATAATTTCATAACTATTGTTCCTGTCTAATTCATTATGATTACTAATTTATGTTTTTAACTATAAGAATTTATGTTCTTGTCATTACGACTAAAGAAATAGATATTCAATATAGAATTAATTATAGTAATACATATGTAACATCCTGTTTAAGTAATAACAACTTGAGACCTTGACCTTATGAAAATAAGGATACTAAAATATGAAGCCTGATATCTAGTAGCATAACTAATTTACATACTTTGTGATTCTAGCAACAAGGAATACATAGATAATACTAACAAAAGGAAAATCAGTATATATCATTAAATGTAAAAACAATATCTATCATTATTTAATAGAAAAATAACACATAGTATTACAAACATATCATGCATGAAAGCACTTATAAAGCACCTTACCTTGTTTTGCTATTTGTCTGCCCCCAGTATGTCTAGAAAGACAAAAGGCACTCATTAACTCATCACATACATAAATCACTAAATGAGATAATTAAAAGAAATAAAAAAGATACAAAAACTTGATATCTAACAGTGAACTCTACAAAGGTTTTTGATCAATGCAAACTACTCATTAATTAGATGCTGACTTCAATTCCTATATAAACTCTGGAATATGATTTTGTTTTTTTTTTTCTAATTTCCTTTTTTCTTTCTTTCTTTTCTATCCTCTTTTTTTTCTTTTCTTTTGTTTTTACTTTTGTTTTTGGTTTTGTTTTTTTTGTGTTTTTTTGGCCCTCGCCATGTCTAAAAGCCTGTAAAATGGTGGAAAGGTTGCAAATTCTGGTTAGTATTTGAGCCTATTATAGACTTTTAATTTAATTCGTATTCAAAATTGCTAAAACAAAAATCAATCAAGTTTTTTAATAAAAAAATATCATTTGCTGACCAAAGTGAATTTGGCCTCAACAGAAAAGAACAATGCATTGCTCACATCATGTCTCTCAAAAGGAATGATGCATGTTTCAATATTGTTTTCCAATAATTGTTCCTCATATACACAAAAAACCAAAAAACATAATAAAATCCAAACCAAAAAACAAAAAAAAGCACCAAGAAACACTGCAGGAAAAACGGCGATTTATGGCGGAAATATTCCGGGGGAATATTCCGCCGGAATAAACCGGGGGAAAACCGGCGGATTTCCGGGGGCCAAGCTGGGAAACAGTAAACCAAGGGAAATCCGGGGGAATTTTCCCCCGGTTTTTTTTTAAAATTTTTTTAAAGTCACACCGGGGGAATTCCAGGGGAATAATTCCCGTGATTTTTTTAAATTTTTTTTTGCAAAATTCCGAGGGAAAACCGAGGGATTTTTTCCGCCGGTTTTTTTTTAAAAATTTTTTTTAAGAAATCCGGGGGAATATCCAGGGAAAATATTCCCCTGTTTTTTTAAAAAAAAAATTATACAAAATCGGGGGAAAATCTGGGGGATATGTCCCCCGATTTTTTTTTAAAATTTTTTTAATTTTAATCCGGGGAAATATTCCCCTGTTTTTTTTTAAAAAAATTTATACAAAACCGAGGGAAAATCCGGGGGACTTTTCCCCCGGTTTTGTTTTTAAATGTTTTTAAATATTTACCTCGAATTTTTATATATTTTTGTAATAAATAACTATAGAAAAATCAGAGCCTATTTTTTTTAAATACAATTAATTGATTGTTTGAAATGTTTTAGAGTGTATTTTTATATTTTCTTTTAGTTCGCAATAATAACCAAATAAAATGAAAGATAATTGTGTTCAAAAATAATTTTTTTTATTGTGTTCTTTTACTAACTAACAAGGTAGAGAGTTTTAAAATTTTTGTAATTTATTTTCATTTCCTTAACAAAACTTAAAATTTATTATCTAACAAAGCTTACCACTTGTTTTGAGTTTGTCATGATTTCGCCATATGATCGCATATTAGAGAAATGTGAATGTAATGGTGAAACATTTGAGATGTTGAATAACTAGCGAAAATTTATTGATAGCTTAAATTAAATGTCAAATGTAAATTTAATTAATTCATATCATATTTTTCACTCACGTATATCATTATTTGAGAAAATTATCCCTTCTATAATCATGATCTTTTAAATAATTAATATTATTCAAAACTATTAAACGGAAACACGCTCTTAATTGAGTGAATACCCACGCCCCCTCAATTTGAATTGTTCTTTTATTGATTATAAATGATCGACCTTATCATCTATTTATTTATATTATCTCCTTAAATGGATAATGGAGTTTCTTTTGAAATTTAGCACACCTTTGCTTAAGCCAATTAAACTGCAAATCATTGGGGAGCCTCGCACTCCTTGTTTTTGGTAATAAGGAATGCTATGATTTCCTTTACTAAGATCTATATACGAGACACACCTTCAAGGGTTCAGATGCCATATTATTTAATTTAGTTTACTAGTCTATGACTTGATTTTTTTTATATAATTTTACATTTACGTTCAATGTTCAATTAAACCCAATGTGCTAAAATAATTCGATTATTTGAAATATTAAGAAGATAAACTTAATTTACTGGGCAAGTTGAATAGTAGAATCTCTTTGTAGTTGGTTCCATATTACATGACAACAGGTTGGTGTTGTCTCGTACCCCTTCTTGGTATGTTACTCTTGTTAGATGAGATGGTAACAATCTTAGGTCATTATATTTGCTTGCTACGAAGTCTTTTGATATCTATATGTCAGTATTTCTTTTTCTCTTATGTTGGGTATTGAATATTTATGAATATTAATTTCTTTTTTATGAATTAATTCTTATTTACTAAAGATGTTTACGCTCAAAAATCATCACACGATAATAAAATTTTGTTTTGGTTATGTTTCCCCGATGCATTTATTTTCTTTAGAGTTAAATCAATTATTTTCTTTTGAAACATATATATTTTTTATATTTACACAAAAAATTTAAACGTTTTACACGATCATATCAAGGAGACCGGACTTATTTTGATCACGGATAGAATATGATATGAAAAAGATTATATGTGATATGTAATTTAATATTTTGCTATATATTTTATTTATTACTTTTTATAATTTAAATAATTATGATTTAAATAACTTGAAATATCGAGAGCATATGTAAATTTTTAACTTATAATTTGAATATATAATATGAATTAAGATATGTGTCAAACATCTAAAGTTTCATACAATATATATTGATAAAAGATATAGAATAGAATAAAGATAGACAACACGAAAATAATACTACCAATAAGTTAGAACTAATATATCAAAAATAATAAAAATGAAAATTTAGTATATTTAAATTATTTTATGCAAAATAATACTTATATTTATAATTAATATATAAGTAAATTATGTCAAACATGTAATTTGGGGGAATTAATTTTGTTTACAATATCGGGGGATATATTCCCCCGATTTATTTTTCAAAATTATCCCCCCGCAAACCAGGGGAACACCGGGGGAAATTTTTTCCCCCGGTTTTTTTTTTGTTAATTTCCCCCCGTTGAACCGGGGGATAACTTCCCCCATTTTTTAAAAAATTTTCCCCTGCTGACCAGGGGAAATATTCCCCCGATTTTTTTTTTTAAAAATATTCCCCCCTTGACCGGGGGAAAACCGGGGGAACTATTCCCCCAATTTATTTTTTTTTGAAATATTCCACCGTTTACCGGGGGAAAACCGGGGGAATTTTCCCCCGGGTTTTTTTTTTTTAAAGATTCCACCTTCGACCGGGGAAAACCGGGGGAAATTTTCCCCCGGTTTGTTTTTTTAAATTTTTTTCCCTATTTACCAAGGGAAAACCGGGGGAAATTTCCCCCGGTTCCCCGCCCCCCCTTTTTCAGCTTTAACCTTTCTTTTCTTCTCTTTCTCTTCCATTTCTTTCCCTCAATTTTGATTTTCTGTGTAAGGTTTCCTCCCCCGCCGCCCGTCGCCCCTGTCGTCGCCACCCACCGCCGTCGCCGGCCCCCCCGCAGCCCTACCCGCCGCCCTACCGATTTTGTTTTGCAGATGATAGTCTTTTTCTTATTATTTTACATATTAAATGTTTTAGTATTTTGATACATGAAGATACATGATTTATGTGTTAGATATTGTATAAATTCATGTGTTTTAACATAATTATTGATTGTTGATAATGTACAAATGTTAAAAGTACTTAATGATATGTGTGATAATATTTTATGTATTTTTCAAGATACATTTTTTGAATGTGTACATATTTTAATTTTATATGTGTTATTTTGTAATGTATTTGGTTCGTTTTATAAATTGTTGATGTAAAGTATGAATATGATTGTAATTTGTTTGTGTATTTGTCTTGAAATTGTAGGTATTTCGCTTGTTCTATTTCATTTGCGTAGCATTCTATTTTGGTATAAACATCGAAAAGGTATGTATTGCTAACCTTTGCTAATATGAGCCATTGCTTGGCTATGTATAGTTATAATTAGATGTATATGTATATGTTATTAGTTAGTTTGTAGCTATTAAGGTAGTACGAGATGTGGAGACGGTGGATGGGAATTGGGGGAAGGGGTGGAGCCATCCCATTGTTTGCTGTGGTTTATACGTGCTTGCATGTTGTGGTGATATAAGGGGGTGGTATATATTTTTTGACAATATATAATTAGTAAATAAAATAGAATAATGCATGTATGTTTTGTTCTTTGTAAAATTTGTGTATACGTTTTGTAATATGATGGTTGTGTTTGAATTTTTGTACAATGTGTAAAATTTGTAACAATAAAAAGTTAGATAATATAGTAATTAAGTATAAACAAATCGAATAATAATTACTTAATTTGTAATATGTAGATAGATATACCCTCGCATAGAATGTGGATGTATAGAAGGACTGAGGCTAATTCATCGGGGCTTTCAAACTCGTTTATTGAAGGAGTGGATGGATTTATAGAACATGCTAAAGGTTGCGAAGAGTTTATAAAGTTTCAAATGATTCGATGTCTGTGTGCAAAATGTGTTAAAAAGTGGGTTGTTCTAGAACCGTTTAAAGTTGAGGAACATCTTCTCCGTTTCGGTTTTAAACGAAATTATTGGTTTTGGGTAAATCATAGTGAGATAGGACCAATTCAAGTTAATACATCGTTCGGTCAACCAAGTACATCCGTTAATCTTGACAATAATCCCCTCCAAAGGTATGCAGAGATGTGCTTCGATGCCGTTAGAGAAAATATTATTGTAGCTAGTATGGTGGATATGGGGAATAATGATGGACAACCTATTGTGGAAGAGGCGCCAAATGCAGAAACTCAAAAATTCTTTGATCTTTTGAGTGAATTTAACAAACCTATTTGGCCTGGGTGCGAGGATCACTCGCCTTTATCTGTTGCGGCAAGGTTAATGAGTATCAAAACTGATTACAATGTTGTGCAGGACGGCATTGATAAAATCATACAGCTAATGTCTGAAGTCATGCCTACCCCGCATGACCTCCCAACCAACTTTTACGAGGCGCAGAAACTTGTAAAAAGATTGAGTTTGGTTAGCTACAAAATTGATTGTTGTGTCAATGGATGCATGTTGTATTATAAAAACGATTCTACCGCAACGGAATGTAAATTCTGTAGTGCTCCTAGATATAGAGAAATTCTTGCCAGAAGTCAAAGTCGACGTAAACACATTTCCGTTAAGCGCATGCATTACCTACCACCCAAAGATATATGAGATGGCATGTTGAACATCACCGCCCAGAAGGGGCTATGTGTCACCCAGCTGATGGGAATGCATGGAAAAATTTTAATGCAGTTTATCCTGATTTCGCTGCTGAATCCAGAAATGTTAGACTTGCTTTGTGTTCTGATGGATTCACACCTTATGCTCAATCAACTTCGCCTTATTCATGTTGGCCGGTAATCGTAACGCCATATAATTTGCCACCCGAGATGTGTATGTCAATGCCCTACATGTTTTTGACATGCATAATTCCCGGACCAAAAATTCCAAAAGCCAACATTTTGGTGTATTTGCAACCACTTATTGATGAGTTGAAAGAACTTTGGGATGTTGGTTTTGAGGCATATGATGCATCAAAAAAACAAAATTTTATTATGAGAGCTACGTTGATGTGACGACCCGGTAATCTTTATTATTTAAATAATTGATATAAAACATTATGCTTATTGAAAAGTTCATTATTGTGTGTTATTTTCAAATTTTAGAATGATTTTGAGGTTGATTTACAATTTGAACGGTAACGTTCTAATTTTAGAATTTGATTACTATTTTTGGAAAATTCATCTATTAAATGATTATGAGTTTTCAAAAACAATACAAATAAGTATTCTAGACTTTTATGCATGGAGAAGATGCACTTTTGAATAAATTACATGATTTTCCAAATTTTAGAGGAATTTGACATTCTAACACAATTTTGGAAATTCTATGTCCTAAATTGCAATTTTCTTAAAATTATATATTCAATTTATAATTTCTGGAAAATATATATATAATTTCATATTTATAAAGATTAAATTTCATAATTTTGGAATTTTTCCAAATTAGTTTTGAATTTTCGGATTTTATGCCCTAAAACCCTAATTTTTGATTTTTACAAAAATAAATAAATACAAATTCGAATTTTTAATTAAATAAAGATATGATATCAGATTTTATAAGATTAGACATGATTATGATAAGATTTGATAAGATTATGATAAGCTTTGGATAAGATTTGATAAGATTTGGATAGGATTTGATAAGATTATGATAAGATTCTTGATAAGATTAACTTTGGATAAGGCCATGACATATATATATATATATATATCTTATCTTAATCTTCCTACATTTATTAGGTGAATCTAGCAAAATCTTATACTTGGAGCATTCTTATAAACTTAGGGTTTGAATCATCATTTTAGGCCAACACCTCAACACCATTAGGTTAGTGAATAAGATGATTGCATTTAATGAAAATATCCCAGTCAGATTACACATTAATTATGGAAAAAGACCTTATTATATAATAATTTTGTGTCTTGATCACAATACTATAAATAGGGGGAAGGGTTGCTCACATTTTATCACACACAACACAAACACAAATCCCGCCTAGAAACACACCCCCTCACTCACTCTACTCTCAACACTCAAAATACTCCATATTTATAAAATATCTTCCACCCACACATGTATATATATAAACACTTCTTTTTTACATACATAATACCAATGATCCTTCCATATAGCCCTTTATATACCCTCTTTTTCCTAAAAATATTTGAAGGTATGAATTTCCTTAATTACATAAGTTTAGTTGTTCTATGCTTTTACATATCTAAGTGCTATTGTACTAGAATAAGCCTAGGAATCATGTTTTACTACAAGTTAGATGCATCCGTGTTTAAAGTACTCCTTAATTGCATTTATATGCTCCAGTTTATGCTCATGCCTTATTATGTCCAATATATGCTCTCCTAAAGCATGAAATCATGAAATTATGTGAGAATATGTTTATGTGAAAACCTTTATTTGTGCATGTCGGGCGAAAATGTGTTATCGGTGTGGATGGGGCTGAGTTCGGCCGGGCGGCAATGGGCTTGCCGGTCTTAAAACAGTTCTCGCCATCCATGTCCTAATTCTATTTTACATGGACGGAGTGTTCCATGTATTTGTTGTGGGGAATTGGCATAATCTCGAGATACAGCCACCGATGTGAACAGGTGGAATTGATGTGGACGGATGGAATATTGGGGTTAACGATGTGAACTGGTTGGAATATTTTGATATGGGAGATATAAGGGAGTCACCAATAGGTGACTCGAAAGGTAATGTTCCGTGAGATATTACGTGAAATATTATGTAATTATGTGCATATATTATACACATGAGCACCTTATGTGATTAAGTGAAATTTCTATTCAACCGTCGTGTTGATTCTTCTTTATGTGACTATTTTTAGAAAGAAATGAGATAGCTGGTCAGAGTGTCGCAGCGGAAGCATTCGGAAGCCTTTTAAACAATAAAGTTGCGTTTGTTTTCTTTTTGGAAAATTGTAACTCTTGTATTTTGTACAAATTTTATGTTCAAATTATTATTTATTTTAATAAAATAAAAGGATATTTTTTCGGGTCGTGACAGTTGATGTGGACAGTTAATGATTTTCCTGCATATGGGAGGTTATCTGGTTGGATGACTGCTGATGATTAGCATGTCCGTAATGTATGGGTAACAGCAAGGCCGTAACATTGAAATATGGAAGGAAAAATACATGGTTTGATTGCCATCGACAATTTCTTGAAATGAATCATCCTTTTCGGCGGAACAAATTGAATTTCAAAAAAAATAAGATTGAGGTCGATCCGGCATCACCGAAAGTTGATGGTCATCAAATGGCCGACCTTGTACAATGGTTACCAAAAATTACCGAGCACCCACATATGGATAAGTTACCCAGGTATGGTATAACGCACAACTGGACAAAACAAAGTATCTTTTGGGAATTACCATATTGGAAAGATGTTTTAATTCGTCATAACCTGGATGTTAGGCATATTGAAAAAAATGTGTTTGACAACATTTTTAACACAGTAATGGACATCAAAGGAAAAACGAAAGACAATGCAAATGCACGGATGGATATGGCCGAACTTTGTAGGCGGCGTGAGTTAGAATTGGAGCAAAAGTCAAGCGGGCAATGGGAAAAGCCAAAAGCTAAGTACACCTTCATGTTAGACCAGAAGAGAGCAATATGTGAGTGGATTAAACTATTAAAAATGCCAGATGAGTATTCCTCAAATTTAAGTCGTTGTGTAGACTCACAAGCAGCCAAAATTCATGGCATGAAGAGTCATGATTGTCATATATTCATGGAGCAATTACTGCCAATTGCATTCAAGGAATTGCCCGACGATATTTAGAAGCCATTAGTTGAATTAAGTTAATTTTTCAAAGATTTGTGTTCAAGTAGATTGAGGCATGATGATCTTGACAAAATGGAGAAAAATATTCCGATAATTTTATGCAAATTAGAATGAATTTTTCCTCCGGCATTTTTTGATGTAATGGAGCACTTACCTATTCACTTGATCGATGAGGCTCGTAATGGTGGTCTAGTACAATTTAGATGGATGTATCCATTTGAAAGGTTGATCATTTATTTATATAAGTACATGGTATAACTTAATTTATCTTATACATTGTTATATATTAAATAAAAATTATCGTTATTATTATTATAGGTATCTGGGCAAGATAAAAAAAACAGTTAAACAAAAAACTCAAGTAGAAGGGTCTATATGTGAGGCCTATCTCCGGCGTGAGACTGCAAATTTTTGCTCATTCTATTTTAAATCCCACGTACGGTCCATGAGTATGCGCTTACCACGAAACGATGATAGTGGTGTTGATGTGTCAGTCCCAGCAACTTTATCGATTTTTAATCAACCAGGTCGTCCACTAGGTGCATGTAAGGAACGCTATTTTGAGAGTTTGCAGGAGTAGAACTCCGCTAAACTACATGTGCTGCTAAATTGCGATGAAGTCAAAATTTATATCAAGTAAGTATCACATTTAATAAATTAAATGTATTTTATGCCTTGTATATGATTATCGAAAATCTAAAGTAAATCTTGTCAAAATATAGCTATTTTCGACAATATTATAGGATTGCAGAAGTTGACGCAAGCGATCGAATAGAAAACGAATTCGCAGATTGGTTCAATTCTTACGTAAGTTTAAAATTACAAAAAATAAAATAAAATTGTTACACAATCAAGTAGGTAATTTGCATATATATTGCTGTTGACGTTAAGTATATACATTTCATTATACAGGTCCATGAACCAAATAATGGAATGTTGTCAATATTTTTGAAACAACTTGCGCTGGGGCCTAATTTCTGTGTGAGGACACATCCGATATACATTGTAAATGGTTTCAAATTTCATACACGATCATGGAGTGAAGGTAAAAAAATAATGAATTGTGGCGTATGGGTGAAAGGGGGTTACGATGGCGATTCCGGCGAAGATGACTACTATGGAATTCTGAATGAAATTCTTGCATTGGAGTATACGGGGGGAACCATTAAAAAAAGTTTTGTTGTTCAAGTGTGATTGGTTTGACCCCACTCCACATAGAGGAACGCACATTGCACACCCAGAATGTGGTATTATTGAGATGAAACAGACGGGCAGATATAGAACATATGATCCGTTTATAATCGCCCAACAAGCCCGCCAAGTTTATTTTGTTGTATACCCAGGTTGTATTCGTGGCAAGACCCAATGGTTCGCAATAATTAAAAGTAAAGCTAAAGGCAGAGTTGAAACTCCTGGTGGAATGGAGGAGGCTTACAAGAATGATATGTGTCACGTTATGAACTCTTCAAGTGATGATGGAGTACCCGCGTTGTATGATGAAGATGTTGGATTAGATACTGTTCAGCAAGTTGAACTTGAGACTCACGAGGAAGATGAAGCGGAAAATGATGATGTCTCGATTGACGAAGAATATAGTGACAATGATGAGGACCATGAGGAAGACTCAGTGTTAGTGAACGATCAACACGATGATAGAGACAGTGATTAGGGTTATTTGATTTTTAAATTGTTGATTGTTAATGATTGAATTCTTATGTAATACTTTATATCAATGTAATTATGTATCTTTCTAATTAAGTCCACTATGTAATTCATCTATTAATTTATATTCACCACAACATTTTAGATGCATCCGCGGCAATGCTCCAGAACAAGTAATGTCATTCGGGGTAGAGCCTATTATTCACAATAATATGTCCCCAACACTCTCCCTTTTTCACATGACTTAAACAATTCTCCACTTTTCAATGAACAAATGAACAACACAACACACCAACAAGCTGCATCGGCTCCACTGCAATTCATGCTTACCCCATCCGTCGGTGGACATAGTTGTCACGCCCCGAACTCTGGGACCATAACAATCGCCGCAAGCTCCAAAATAGCTTGCTAGGCTCACGGTATGTTCACGCACACACACCCATGTATATGTATACATGAATAGATATATGAGGCACTAATATAGGCCATGTGACTCTCATATTTCTCTCTCAATAGACAAGGAAGATAAGATAACGGCAAAATTAAAGGTCATTATATGTACGTCAAACCTACTAGGATATAATGTCGCTAAACAAAAGGAGATAGGTTCGAAAACATAAATAAAAATACTATTCCAGTCAATAGCCTTTAGTGTCGAATTTGAGAAAACATATATAAAAGATCGCTATCGCATTCTACACCAAGTGCAAATATAGGTGGTGGCGTGCAGAGTCTTTGGGGCGCATAGGTACTCCAAACTTTAGATTTTGGCTAAACTTCAATATCTGAAAGGTGTTAGAGGAATCATGAGCACAACAACCCAGTAAATGACCTAACACTCGACCGGTTGGTTTAAGCAAATAGGCAAATTAACATTTCACGACAATAAATAAATAAATAAACAAAAGTACGCATACCAGTATTTCTAACCCAAAGGACCATGGTTATTTAACAACGAGAATACAACAATAATCAACATTAATATGAGTAAAGCCAAGTAATTAGTATGCAAGAAAAAATAAATAAATTTTACCATGTAAGACAACCACACATGTGCGACCATCTTAGCCAAGGATAGATTTGACCCCTCTGTCTTGGGTCCTAGTATAGGCTTAACCCCCCTATACTGGGTCCTGGTATGGGCTTAACCCCCCCCCCCCATACTAGGTCCTAGTACAAGCTTAACCCCCTTGTACTAGGTCAGTGGCCAACCCCCGTTACACAATTAAGCGCGGTTCTCAGTTGCCTATTCCGGAATAGTCAATGATGCGTGGTTCTAACCATGGGCTTTTAAAAACACGTCACGTGTTGACATTAATAAATCTCATAGTCGACTTCACAATTCACAACATACTAGTGAATCCAACAATGTCCACAGTTATCACAAAGTACACACGTAAGCATGCTTGACCCAAATCACAAAAGAGTTTTTCACATGTACACCAAATCATTTTATATGAGTTTTTATACAACTCGACGAGTGAAAGATCACTTACCTTAATCAAATAGACTCAAGTTAAAAAGGCACCCGTCCAGGATTCTTTGCCTCGCCTCCAATAGGATCTACGTAATTAACCAAAGTCACTAATATTCCTATTCGATAGAGGCGTAAAATGAATAACTAAATAAACGTAAGATAAAAGAAATTTATTATTATTATTATTATTATTATTATTATTATTATTATTATTATTATGATTATTATTTTTGAAATAACAACACGCTTACGCCCCAAAGGTTCGGAATTGATTTTTGTTTTTTTTTTTATTTTATTTTTTAACCTAAGGAATATGTATCGCATGCATTTGTACAATACTCAACCCTCGCATATTGTTGTTATAGTATGAGACAAAAGGTATAATCCGGTTCACAGTTCAAGGTTCCCCATTCTTATGTACACACAATTTCTCACGTTACACATATATATCCGTACATAAACCTATTCCTATCGAGATGGACCAGCTGCTGCAAACTCATGAATTTCTATTCATATATATATATATATATACATATGCCCGTATAACCTGTTCCTATTGAGGTGAGTTGGTTAATGCAAAAAGAGATCATAAATTTCCCATTCTTACACACATATATACATGCTCAATATAAATCCTAGGTGTACATATGTACACGTGCTCAAGGATGAAAAAGGTCATGAGGATGGCATACCAATTTTGACTAAGAGCATTGTGAGGATATAGCCCTCCAATTTTGACCAAAAGAATTTGGGATGATAGAGAAATCTAATTTTTCTTGTCTAACAATCTCGTGAGGGTTAGCACACCCATTTTGACTAGAAAATCATGATGGTATTAGGGGAAACAAGGCAAAATTACTCACTGATGCTGCTGCATTTTTTCCTACTGCTGCTGCTGCGTTTTCTTTTCCTTCTCCTTTCAGCAACGTATGCTACCGTCTAGCGTATTGCCCTTTTTCTTGCTATCCTTTTATACGGAGGCATATGTTAGGGACTACGGTTTAGGGTCGTTAAATTTAGATTTTTCTCCTAGGCCCCAACAATTAAAATTATATCCTACTTAGGCCCATGTTTGCCTTCTTATATAAATAAATACAATTTTGTTAGTCTCCCCCAAATCCTAACTTTAACACACACAATTTAGTCAGATATTACATTAGTTCACCGATTACTTCACCTAATCCATCTGCTCAGGACGCATACAGCATCCCGGATCCCCCAACCACACACCGAGGTGGACAAAAGCTCTTCTTGGAGCCTACTCCGAATTGGTAAGATATATAATATGTTAAGTTTAAATGTATTAAAATAACTCAATAATAATTGATATGATGTGTATATATACTGTATGTGCAGTAGCTTCACCCCCGCCGACCGTGGAGCTAACACTATAGGTACCGTGTTGAAGAGTCGAATAACTGAGTTCGTTCCTGCATTCAAATGTGTTAGCCCGAAACTTTTTGATAAGTGGTTTGAGGAGTGGAAGGTACGCATATTTTGTATATTGATTTATATTTAACATGCAACACACATAAATTTTTATGCATGTTGTAATTTCTTAAAATTTAATATATACAGAAATATGTTGATTGGGATCCTGTCCACGAGCATCATATGAAAAAAGCTTTTCAAAGCCGTGGTTCGAGGAAACTATCGCAGCTGTATGAGCATCTCAAGGAAGTTGGGACGCGACCGGCGTGGATAGTGCCCCAAATATGGGACCAATTGACTGTCTACTGGGCTTTAGATAGATTTCAAAAACAAAGTGAGCAGAATAAAAAAAATAGGCAAGCGGGTGGTGGAGCATGTTATGGTGGCGGGCCGAAGTCACCTGCGGCTCGAAAACTTGAGATGGTATGTTATTTATTGTTAATTTATTATTAATATTAGTGTTAATATTAACTTTATTTTTTTGATTATCCAGGAAGACGAGTGTCAACGCTTAGTCGGGTATCATGAGGTGATTCAAAAGTGTTATACTGAGAGCACTTAGACCTGACGAGATTACCGAGGGTGACGAGGACGAAGGGAGTACTGCCAATAATGTGGTTTAGCTCAATCCAAATGCCAAGCAAGTCCACGTACGTATACAATCTAAAAATTTACATATTTACTTAACTAATTATACAAACTTGCATGAATTAAATTTCAAATGTTAATATTATTTATTTTATTTCAGTCTAGGAGAACTATCAACAATTGTTGCAAGCCCAGGAACAATCAATAGCAGCAGGGTTGAGCAATGAAGCTACACAGCAGTCCAGACACGAGCTATTTATGCAGGCAGTCGGACCCCCGAACAGAAAGGGTAGTCAAATCAGGATGAACTACGTTCCTCAGGAAAAGAGGGGGCAACACTCATACGGTTGTTCCTCGTCGCGTAATGGTCCTTCTAATTCCGGAGGAGATGTAGAGACGCAGTTGTCGCAACTTAGAGATCAATTTGACACTTATATCTCAACTCATAAGGAAGAGATCACCCAATTGAAGACACAGAATGACACGATGATGACAATGATGCAACAACTGTACACCGGGCTTATGAGCAATCGCCCGTCGTCCTCCGGAGCAGCTCCCCAGTTATCTCGTCGTCGTCGTCCCACGGGCAATACGTCCAATGATACCCCGCATGATCCCCATCAGGGATTTTCCGCTCCACATATGTTCGCATCCCAACCAAATATGAATCCCACCAATATCGGAGATGATAATGAAAATGATATCGATTATTTTGAGGATGATGAGTAGACACATTTGATATTTTAATTTGTCGTATAAACAATATTTTTATTTATTTGGCATATTTTTATTTTATATTTGAATTATGTTTCAAACAATATGAGATAATATTGCCTATTTGTTAATTTGTTTTAGTTGTTTGCATTTTTGTGAATTTTACGTATTTGTCAACATTAGTATTTTGTCATATTAGAATATTTTAAATGAAATTTATAAATAATAAAAAAATTTATTGGACTGATTTTGTGGCATATAATTATTATTTTAAAAAAAAAACAAAAATATCGTGCGGGGGAAATTAAATTATTTTAATTAAATTATTTTTTGTTAAAACAGTGCAGGGGGAAAACCGGGGGAATTTTCCCCCGATTTTAACTAAATTAATTTTTTTTTTCAAAAACTTCGGGGGAAAAATCGGGGGGAATTTCCCCCAATTTTATTTAAATTAAATTATATTTTACGTAGTCCGGGGGAAAAACCGGGGGAAATCTCCCCCGGCTTTAATTAAATTAATTTTTTTTAAAAATATTGCGGGGAAAAAACTGGGGGAAATTTCCCTAGATTTTATTTAAATTTTTAAAAAAATTGCAGGGGGAAAAATCGGGGGAAAATTTCCCCGGTTTTAATTAAATTAATTTTTTTTATACTGCAGGGGAAAAACTGGGGGAAATTCCCCCAGTTTAATTAATTTTTTTTTTAAATCGGCAGAAAAACCGGCGGAATATTCCTCCGGTTTATGATCCAGCGGAATATTCTGCCGGATTTCCACCGGTCTACACCCTTTTGCCAATTCCGGCGGAATTCCGACTGCCGAAGGTTATCCGACACCAAATATTCCGCCGGAATTTTCCCCTGGTAACGGCCGTTTTTCCTGCAGTGAAAGAAAATAACCTTAACAATATGGAAATACCTTAACTGACATACAAGTACACAATCATGAGCACATACTTACGGTGCACATCTTAAGCACATATGAAATCAACGACAAAAATCCTCCAAAAAGAAAGAAAAAAGATAGCGATTGCTTACCCGATCAAAATTGATAGGAGTTGAATCAAAATCACTACGATTGATAAAAGAAGAAAATATAAATCCAGCCCTAGTTATCAGATATTGTATAATTATAACAACTGTGTATGTGTGTGTGTATAGTCAAAGAGGAGATGGGAGAAGGGGGGAGCGAGGGTCGAGACGTGTACAATACCTGTTTTGCGGCTGCTATGCAATTATGAGAGACGTGGGTGGAGAAAGACGATAACTTTGAAACAAAAAAAGATAATGGAGAAGATTGGGGGAGGGGCTCACTAATTAAAACTGAGATTAATTGTTCTAATCGGACTAGGAAGTTGGGGTCATAATTTTAGAGTAAAATTAATAAGAAAGATTAATAAGACAAATATAGCTAACTCTATAATAACAATTGACAGTGGCCCAATGGTTGAGGAAGCTTGCTTTATAATATCAACCTATGTTCAAATCCTATGTCTTACAAGATTTCTTTTGTTTTGAGTTTTCAAAATTCAACTATTTGAAATGATGTATTTGTCCTTAGTTAAGTCACATGACATGCTTGTGATGGAATTCCAATGGAATATTCCATCAAAAAATGCTTTCATATGGCAATCTTTGAAAAACGCAAAATTTAGAGAAAAAAAATTAGATGGTAATGTCCAATAACGCGCATAGTTTGGAAGGTAAAAATATTTTATCCCTTATTATTATTATTATTATTATTATTATTATTATTATTATTATTATATTATATTAACAATAGTTTTATTATGTACACGTATTGAGTGTGTTAAAACCGCTAGTAATAATATTACTCAACTATCTTAAAAAAAACAAATTGTTCAACTATTTATCACTCATATTTAGTTATCATTTAACTAATTACTTAATTAATTGCCATTAATTGACTTGGAGATTATGTCTGATTTCATTAATTGACTCATGGATTATGCTCAATTGAGTTGGAGATTATGCCTTGTGTCATCAATTGAGTTTGGGATTATCCCCAATTTAATCAGTAATTTCATGTATTACGTTGAAATTAATATCAATTTTATCAATTGAGTTGATAATTATGATCAATTTCAACAATTGAGTTGGAGATTATGCTAATTCTGCAAAATTGAGATGTGTTTTCCAATTATAATTAGCAAAATCAGTATAATTAATTAATTAGTTAACTTGTATGAAGGTCGTGAAGTGTGAATATATATATATATATATATATTTGTTATGTGATTAAAAAAAAGTAAATTAAGTGGAAATTTTTTAACTACATCATGACCCCTGTCTTTTAAACTTCTTGGTATACATTAGAAGATCAAATGTTCTAAAAAGATTATTTTGATCCCATTTATTTAATTTTAAAAGACCAAGAATTTATAAAGAAATGAAATAAATAAATAGTTAAAAATAACATTTATCTTTTCTTTAAATAAATTAAATTTACAATATCAAATTTTCTGAAAAAATAATTTCTATTCCATTTATTTTGTGGATTTAAATTAATATTAAAATGTGTTTTCTTGAGTTTATGTGTATATTAAGAATAATAAAACAGATCTGCTTCAAATTGCATAATAATGTTTGTTATCCAAGTGGTGATTAAGCTTTTTCACACTCATAATGTCTCAAGTTCGAACCCTCTCAACAACATTTTTTGCATTTACCGCATACGTGCGTGAAATAACATATATGCCCTTACTAATATCATCTACCAAACACATAATTAATTAAATTCCGGTGACTTTTTATGTCGGCTCGTAAAATTCAAAATTCATGTAGTTTAAATAGTAACAGCGGCCAAAAGAAGTTCATATGACAAAATCTTAAAAAGCTTATAGTTTGGGGACAAAAATTGTTTTCCCCTTAATATTATAACTAGACTGAAAAAAAAATGTGGTGGTGAATATATTGCATAGCAATTCTTATTACATCAAATTACTAAACAATATTTGCATTGGAACACAATGGTCACAAAATGTCAAAAGATTTTGCGCCCGGTGCTATTTGTCCAAAAAATGGTAAACCATCTCAAAAGAAAAGTTATGATCGATGATATTGGTTGAAAGGAAAAAAACAAACATAATTAATTTGCAACACACAAAGGTGGTCACAACAATTACCAAGACAAATTCACGATGGAGAATATTAGTCACAAAAGTGGTGAACCATATCAAAAAAAATCTGCGACCAATACACTTGGTCGCAGAAATTGTACTACCTAGTTGCGACGTGCCAGACTGGTCATAAAATTGCCATGTCAGATTAACGACAAACAGTGCTGATCGTAAAATTGGTAAACAATCTGAAAAACTGTTTCTGACTGATAAAAGTTGGTCGCAATAGTGGCATCACCATTTTGCGACACACAAGCATGGTCACAAAATTGCCACGTTTCATTGGCGACGAACATTGTTGGTCGCAAATGCGGAGAACCATCTAGAAAACATTTGTGACCGATAAATATAGGTTGCCAAAATGGCATCACCATTTGCGACATGCAAGAGTGGTCGCAAAATTGCCACATCAAATTTTTGACAGACAATATGGGTTGCAAAATTAGTCGATCATCTCATAAAATATGTGTGACCGATATAGTTGGTCGCAAAAAATGCATCACCATTTGCTACGGAAATGTGCGGTCGCTGATGCGCCATGCCATTTTTGCGACGTCCAATAGTGGTTGCAAAGTGGTCTCATCAAATTTTGCGATGAATATGAGCCGTCACAAAACTGCGCCAAAAATATTTTGGATTGTGCGTACATTTTGTGACCGACAATACAATTTTGTGACCAATCTTGGCTGTCGCAACATTTTCTAACTAAAGTTGGTCAGAATCCGCAATATCCATCGCAAAATCAATTCCAAATTGGCGACCGAAAAAAGTTGGTCACAAAATCTAGTGCAAATCAGTGTTTTTCTTGTAGTGCGAGTTGGGCCTTCAAGGGTGATGTCGCCCTGGAGATCCTCGCTTGGGTTGGGCTTCAGGATAGGTGTCGGCTCTGAAAATCTTCCTTTCCTGGGTTTAGGCCTCAGGGGGGCATTTGTAACGACCCGACCCTTTAACTAATTTATTAAAACATAGCCAATTAAAACATGAAACTATACTTATTTTATTGAAAATATATCAGAGTAGTGCGCAAAATACATAGTAATACAAAAGTTTATAACCTCACGGCCTCTCAAAAATACAAAATATCAAGCTTAATTCCGACTAGCTAAAGGCGCCGAACCGTTCCTCGCTATCATCCTTAGTAACTCCCACCTCCTTTTCGGCTAAAATTATCATATAGAGAAATGATCAACATACACGTTGAGTAGGAATTTTCACTTAATAACATAAGGTGCTCGTGTGTATAGTAACTGCACATAATCACAGTGTATCACATAATATTTCACATTTTACTACCTTTCGAGTCACTTATTAGTGACTCCCTTATGTCTCCCACAGTACAAGATTCCAACCGTTCACATCATTAATCCCCATATTCCATCCGTCCACATCGATTCCATCCGTACACATCGGTGGCCATATCTCGAGATTATGCCAATTCCCTACAACCAATACCAATACATGGAACACTCCGTCCATGTAAGATGGGATGGATGCTGAGAACTATTTTAAGACCGGCAAGCCCATTGCCGCCCGGCCGAACTCAGCCCCATCCACACCGATAACACATTTGGGCCCGGCATGCACAAATAAAGAGTTCCACATATTGTCACATAAAGAACATACTTTCATACTTATAACTTTATATATAAAAGCATAGTACGAGCATATTTTGCAATAATAAACGTACATGTTTTTATACTAATTCTAAGAATATAAAACATGAATATAATTAGAAACATGCTTTCTAATGACTTGTAGTAGCATAATGAAGCATAATATCATGATAATAAAATGATAAACTAGCACTAGAAATTAACTTATGTAATTAAGAAATTCCTACCTTAACTCACTTCTCGATCGATATATATGTAGATGTGAACGTGTATATGTACGAATATGTGAGAGTGTTGAAAGAGAGTGAAATATTTATATATATATATGTGTACTATGTGTGTGTATTGTGAGGAGTGTGTGTGCCGTGAATGTGTGTGTCTCGTGATTGTGGGTGTGTGTGTGTGTATGTGCACCGTGTGTGTGTGTAGAGAATTGTGTGTGTGACGTGAAGTGTGTGTGTAAAGATAGTAGTGTGTGTGTTTGTATTGTGTGTGATGTGTACTATATATATATATATATGTACCGTGTGTGTGTGTAGGAAATAGTGTGGGGTGTGTGTGTTTATGATAGAAAATAGAATCCAACAAGCCTCTATTTATAGAAGTTGGTTAAGACACATTATAAAAAATTAATTATGTCAATTTTTCATAATTAGATTCATCTTACTCATCACTATTTAATAAATGCATACATGCTTAGTAATAGGCCTAAATGTTATTAGGTGTGCCCTAATATTGATGAATGGAAGTCTAGGTTAATTTAAATAATACAAGTGTATAAATTTCTAGAAGAGTTATAACAAGTGTAAAAATTTATTTAATGCTTGAATTATCAAGAATAATTATCAAAAATAAATTAGATATATTATTATATATATATGCAAATTTTCGGCTATAGATATATATACCTATATTATATAGTTTTCTACATATTTGGAACATACATATATTTATATAATATATTAGAGATGACCTTAGATTAATATCTATATATATTCTTGGAATAAAATATAGATATGTGTATACATAGGCATAGTTTATTATTTTATGTTGTGATAAAATTAAGATATATACATATATGTATATCTCGAACATATAGATATATAATTTTCGAATATGTATAATACACTAAAATTTATTTTTAACAATTAATATATTAGTATAGTAACAATTATAAATTCAAAGTATAGATATGAAAATTCATAATATATTAGAGAATATTATACATTATTCATAATAAAATCACATATTTGAGATAGAATCACATATTTCACATACAAAATAATAATCACATAAAACACTAGATAATTTAATCATATAATTAACTTTTTAAAATACCTTGAAATAACGGGTCATTACATCCTCCCTCCCTTAAAAGAATTTCGTCCCCGAAATTCAGCTTTGTTTAGTCAAAGAGTTTAGGATATTCCTCTATTACTCCTTTCTTTCCAAAGTTGTTTCTTCAAAATTCTAATAGTTTCGTAAAACTAGAACCTAACTATTTTTTTTCAGAGGTTAAGTCCCTATTTACCTTAAGGATTTCATAATTTAATACATGAGGGGTTTGGACGGCATATAAGGATGTGATGATTTAGAATCGATTAATACACTTGCTAAACTAAGAACTTACCTTCAATAGTTGCAGGTTCGGTTTGATTTATTGCGAATACT
Source organism: Petrea volubilis (assembly GCA_026212405.1). Classification (NCBI taxonomy): domain Eukaryota; kingdom Viridiplantae; phylum Streptophyta; class Magnoliopsida; order Lamiales; family Verbenaceae; genus Petrea; species Petrea volubilis. Next base: position 2,565,328 of record CM047879.1, read on the forward strand.
TTCCATTGCACTTGTGGTTTTCCCGTACGATTCCCATTACTTGAGGTGGGGTTTGTGGTTTTCCAAAGTAAGGGCAACCCGCAAGAAAATGCTCATTACTTCCACATCTGGTGCACTTCCTAGCTTTTTTCCAACATTGATTTTCCGTATGGTTTGGTCGTCCGCAATAGGAACATATAATATTTCCTTGAAATGAAGAACCACTAAGATTTGTTTTATTACCTTGAATATCAGTTCTTGGATTTTTATTGTATTCTTCGGAGTTTTCCTTGCCTTGGTCTTCCATGATAGGTGGCCTTACAAGACGTCCTCTTTTAGCTTTCAATTGTTCCATCGTACTCTCAACTTTTAAGGCCGTTTCTACAGCTGCAGAGTAAGTCGGTAGCTGGACTGGGGCCAATCTATCTTGTATTTCTAGGCGTAATCCACCGACAAATTCCAGATTTTTCGATTCTCGTTCTCGATGAAGTAGGTAGCAAATCGGGCTAACTTGGTAAACATGGCTTCGTATTGAGAAACACTTAAACTTCGTTGTTTGAGGTTAAGAAATTCTCGCTCTCGTTTCTCTTGCACTACTTGTGGGACATACTGAAGGTTGAACTCCTGAATGAAGTTTTCCCAAGTTTGTGGAGTTCGTGTTGCCTCCCACTTACGCGCTATCCTTTGCCACCAATGATGAGCATCGTTTTCTAAGCGAAAGGTTGCCAAAACCACTTTCCGTTCTGGTTCACAACTCAAAACCGTGAAGATCTTTTCCATGGATTCTAACCAATTTGTTGCCTTTTCGTCATCAGGTTCGCCTTGGAAACTTGGAGGGCTTAGCTTTAAGAAGTTAGCGAAAGTATCATTAACCGGCTCCTCCCGTCGGTTGTTGTTATGGTTACCATTATTTTGGTTTTCAAGAATCGTAGTGATTCTTTCGAAAACTGCGCTAAATCGATCTTCTTGGTATTCAACGTTATTCTGTGTTCTCTTCGGTGCCATCTATACCAAAATCACAAATGTTAGTCTGGTAAATTACTAAAGCATAGGTCTCCCAAGACCATGCTCTGATACCACCTGTAACGACCCGACCCTTTAACTAATTTATTAAAACATAGCCAATTAAAACATGAAACTATACTTATTTTATTGAAAATATATCAGAGTAGTGCGCAAAATACATAGTAATACAAAAGTTTATAACCTCACGGCCTCTCAAAAATACAAAATATCAAGCTTAATTCCGACTAGCTAAAGGCGCCGAACCGTTCCTCGCTATCATCCTTAGTAACTCCCACCTCCTTTTCGGCTAAAATTATCATATAGAGAAATGATCAACATACACGTTGAGTAGGAATTTTCACTTAATAACATAAGGTGCTCGTGTGTATAGTAACTGCACATAATCACAGTGTATCACATAATATTTCACATTTTACTACCTTTCGAGTCACTTATTAGTGACTCCCTTATGTCTCCCACAGTACAAGATTCCAACCGTTCACATCATTAATCCCCATATTCCATCCGTCCACATCGATTCCATCCGTACACATCGGTGGCCATATCTCGAGATTATGCCAATTCCCTACAACCAATACCAATACATGGAACACTCCGTCCATGTAAGATGGGATGGATGCTGAGAACTATTTTAAGACCGGCAAGCCCATTGCCGCCCGGCCGAACTCAGCCCCATCCACACCGATAACACATTTGGGCCCGGCATGCACAAATAAAGAGTTCCACATATTGTCACATAAAGAACATACTTTCATACTTATAACTTTATATATAAAAGCATAGTACGAGCATATTTTGCAATAATAAACGTACATGTTTTTATACTAATTCTAAGAATATAAAACATGAATATAATTAGAAACATGCTTTCTAATGACTTGTAGTAGCATAATGAAGCATAATATCATGATAATAAAATGATAAACTAGCACTAGAAATTAACTTATGTAATTAAAGAAATTCCTACCTTAACTCACTTCTCGATCGATATATATGTAGATGTGAACGTGTATATGTACGAATATGTGAGAGTGTTGAAAGAGAGTGAAATATTTATATATATATATGTGTACTATGTGTGTGTATTGTGAGGAGTGTGTGTGCCGTGAATGTGTGTGTCTCGTGATTGTGGGTGTGTGTGTGTGTATGTGCACCGTGTGTGTGTGTAGAGAATTGTGTGTGTGACGTGAAGTGTGTGTGTAAAGATAGTAGTGTGTGTGTTTGTATTGTGTGTGATGTGTACTATATATATATATATATGTACCGTGTGTGTGTGTAGGAAATAGTGTGGGGTGTGTGTGTTTATGATAGAAAATAGAATCCAACAAGCCTCTATTTATAGAAGTTGGTTAAGACACATTATAAAAAATTAATTATGTCAATTTTTCATAATTAGATTCATCTTACTCATCACTATTTAATAAATGCATACATGCTTAGTAATAGGCCTAAATGTTATTAGGTGTGCCCTAATATTGATGAATGGAAGTCTAGGTTAATTTAAATAATACAAGTGTATAAATTTCTAGAAGAGTTATAACAAGTGTAAAAATTTATTTAATGCTTGAATTATCAAGAATAATTATCAAAAATAAATTAGATATATTATTATATATATATGCAAATTTTCGGCTATAGATATATATACCTATATTATATAGTTTTCTACATATTTGGAACATACATATATTTATATAATATATTAGAGATAACCTTAGATTAATATCTATATATATTTTTGGAATAAAATATAGATATGTGTATACATAGGCATAGTTTATTATTTTATGTTGTGATAAAATTAAGATATATACATATATGTATATCTCGAACATATAGATATATAATTTTCGAATATGTATAATATACTAAAATTTATTTTTAACAATTAATATATTAGTATAGTAACAATTATAAATTCAAAGTATAGATATGAAAATTCATAATATATTAGAGAATATTATACATTATTCATAATAAAATCACATATTTGAGATAGAATCACATATTTCACATACAAAATAATAATCACATAAAACACTAGATAATTTAATCATATAATTAACTTTTTAAAATACCTCGAAATAACGGGTCATTACAGCATTACTCCCTTTCAAGCATGGTCTAAGAGACATCTTCTAGTCTTACTCTCCTAACACATTTCAAAGCCCCAAATAAAGGATAAAAATATGATATATCATCAATACTATTCAGATTTCATAGAAAACAAATCGTTTTGATTGATAATACGTAAACTTATATAATCAAATAATATATAATCTGATCTATATATATAAAAAAAACTTATTGATTTAAGAATCCATTCACATTCAGTTGCTATGTCAAAATCGATCATACTTCTTGTTGCACAAATTTGACATTTAATTGGCAAGTCTTTTAGACCATACTCTTTTATAATCCAATCAAGCACCAAATTAGCCAATCCTTATCCATTTTTACACCAGGTTGAATAAATCATTCAATATGTAATCAAGTCCAACATATTGTAATTCAAAGGCATAGGTGTTGTGGTGTAGTTGGTTATCACGTCAATCTAACACACTGAATGTGACGCCCTGAAACTTCTAACTAATCATGCAACATCTATCATATAACCATTTCTTCAAAACATGCTAGCATAAAATGTAATGAAACCAATATACGTACTACTATTCCAAAAGAGAGGTTTACATAATTCGTTTACATAATTCGTTTATTACATAAACGTAACAGATACACAAACTTAACTACCAAGTTCCTAGCACTTCCCGAATAACTAACTAAATGCCTCGAAGCGTCCTCCTACATCATCCTCATTCCTATCTTCTGGTGTCTCAAATCCGACCAAAAACATAATAGAAAGCAATGTCAACATATACACATGTTGAGTAGAAATTCGCATAGAATATGAGGTGTTCATGTGAAAATTGCATATTGCCACAAAAGCACATAAACCATATAGGTTTCAGCTTTGATAAAATCATATAATTTCACATATAAGACTTTACCTTTGGATCATGCTATCGTGATCATAATTTCCTTATAACTCCCACACAATATTCCCAATAATTACATCAATTCCAACCAATCTTGGTGTTTCCAATCACAATATTCATAATAATTACACCAATTCCAACCAATCTTGGTGTCGAACCAAAACACACTAGTGTTCACATCTCGAGTATATGCCCGAATACTACTACCCACAACCAATACATGGAACACTCCGTCCATCCAAGATGGGAATAGGACATGGATGGCGAGAACTATTTTGAGACCGGCAAGCCCATTGCCGCCCGGCCGAACTCTAGCCACATCCACACCGAAAATATATAGGACCCTTATACACATAATTCCAACACATCCAAATCATAATTTCATCACAAAACTCACTGTTTCAACTCCACTCATCACAAAGTACCCAAAATTCACAGTTTTGCGAAATCGACATTTACAACTTCGAACTGAAATTTTTAGCTTTCAAACTACTAAAACTCCAGCTTAAACCTACTGAAAATCCACACATATATCCCAAGGTTGTAAAATAGACTTTTAGATAAAAACTTTTGAATTTCCAGCCTACGAAACCTGGAAGTTTGAGATTGCGATGCGAAACGGTTTAGCACGCAATTTCTAAAAATTTCAGTTTTCTTAATCCAAACTTCGGGCTTTGAAAAACCTGTAAATCCAGCCTATTATACACTGAATTTAAAGTTTAAAAATCAGGTTTTCACTTGGGAATTTTTGGATTTTCCAACTTTACAAAATTGAACTTTTCAGCTTCAAAACAATAGTTTTTGCATGAATAGTAATTTCCAGCATATGCATAACTTGAAATTTCAGCTGGGAAAACTTAATATTCTAGCTTCTAGCACATATATAAGACTCTAACAAGGTATAAAACATGATAACATAGCATAATGGCAACACTTTCAGCATGCTTATACAAGAATGTAACCAAACATGCTCGTAGAAAGAGCATAACCATCATATACACATATATGACCAACACATCTTGAAAACCCTTAGACCCAAGATGGAAACCAACTTGTGGTGACCTCCTAGGTCTTATAGGGAAGATACCATGCTAATAGATTGATACAAACCTAACCTTAGCTCATGCCATAGGCAAATTTCTACCTTCATAGTCTTTCTTGGCTTGTAGGATAGTCTTTCTTGCCTTATAGGATTTTAAGAAGGGGAAGTGTTTGAAGTTGCGAGATTGTTTGAAGGGTTAAAGGAGAGTAGGAAAACTTGAAAGAAACAAGAAGAAATGGAGGGGGTAGTGGTCGGATTTTTAGTGTGTGTGTGTGGTGATTTTTGTGTTTTTTTCCTAAGGATTAGACATAGAAGATTAGTATGAAATCATTTTTCAATTAATGCGCTAATTAGTCAAGTATAGAGTCTAACAAGCTTAAGTGGAACTCTACATTAACAAGAGCCAAGTGTATATTCTTGCATCTAGAAGGTATTTTACAAGTGTATTAATACATTGTATCCAGCAACTGGGAGGATAAGACTTAACATACACCAAGTATTTAACATTTAACAATTGTCTCCCAAAATTCCCCCAAAATTCGTCCACCCTCTTTTAAATCTGAAAATAAAGGTTATTTTCTTGTATAATATACATAATTAGGGAAAGATATTAATTTTTTTATATAAAAAAATTATAAATATATAAAAAAAAATTTAAAAAACCTAATAATAATAATAAAAAAAATAAAAACTCATTCTATGCATGAAAGTATAGCATCAACAAAAAATTAAAACTTTATACAGCAAAATCCGGTGTGAGCAAAATAATTTCCACCTCCTCCCCCAACAAAATAATTGTGAGAAAACATTGTGATTATAAAAAAATTATTATAAAATACAAAATACTTTAACAAAATGTCTAACACTCCCACGTGTTTGCAAGTGTTGATCTTTAAGAAAACACTCCAAAAGTTCACTGTAGCAACAAACAAAAAGTCTAACAAAAAAAAAATTGTCTCTCTACTCATCTCTCTCTCTCCAAAACCCAGATTTTTCCATCTGTTTCTTCCATTTTTTTTTCCCAGTAAATCTCAATCAATACCCATATTTCTTTCATCCATCTTCCTCTTCCCTTTTTTTCCCAATAAAATCTCAATCAATACCCAGATTTCTTCCATCTTCTTCTTCAGTTTTTTTTTTAATAAAATCTTAAGACAGATCTGCAAATCTCAAGCCAGATCTCAAGCTAGAGTTGATCAGTAGCGAAGCTTTCGTGCTCGGTGGTGGCGGACCTCGTAGCCACCGTCTCCTTCGACTGCGACGAACAAAGCCGGCGGCTATGAGCACTCACATCTGAAAGCGTGGCTCTCTGATTCTCCTTTAACTACGAGCAACAACGACGGCGGCAGCTAACGGACGGCGCAGAAATTCTTTTGCAATTAGAAAGATACAAAAAATTCAATTAAAAAAAAAAATTGCGGTCCACCGATCCGGTTCACGAACCGGGACAGGTTCGACCGGTTTTTGCCGGTTCTCGGCGGGCCGATCCACTCCCGGTTTTGGAGTGCGATTTGGACCGGACCAGGCGCCGGTCACCGGTCGGACAGGCAGTTCGGTCCGGTTTTGAAAACATTGCATAAAAGTATGAAAGAAAATTAAAAATCTATTGTAAATTCATGATTTCAATTACACTTGAATTGCTAGGTCCGTGATAAAGCTAACCTAACTAATTAGTTTTTAAGCCTCATTCTTTTATCTCATTCACCATTTAATGGATTGAGTTTGGAGGGACTTTGACAAAAAAAATTGAATTCGGATTTAATTACGCAAATCGTTATGAAAAATATAAGCCTAATAACAATAACAAAAAAAAAAAAACTAAATTAAATGACATTCTCAGAATAAAGATGAAAAGTGAGTATGAGTATATCGATTACGACGTAACTATTATATTTCATGATTTTTATATACATTTGAAATATGATTACTCAAAATTCAAAAGAAAATAGGTCAACAGAAATAAATAAATAGAACCTAAAATTTTCGAGAAATAATAGTAACTACATTACTACATGTGCTACCACTCTATTGCACATTTAAGAATTCTTAGTGATATTATACGTAAAAGATTATTAATTTAAAATACATTTTCAACAGATTGTACTATCTTATCCCAAATTTGATACACTTATTTTGAATTATTTATATTTATTTTTTGGATTCGGATTTGTATTGAATTCTTTACAACCTATTTATAAATAAAAAATAAAAAAGACAAAACAACTACTGTCAAACCAACCAACATTCATAGACAATAGACTGACTTGTATCAGTTCCCAATGAATTTACCCAAGACCGAATTTGCCCAAGACCAAATAACTTAGATCTTTTGTCCAATTTGAGCCCAAAACTTATTAAATAAACACGTAAGTTCATTAACGTCTAAATTACCGAAATTGAGCTAAGTCTAGACCAAGCACAAAGTCCAACACTACTAGAACAATACCGGATTACAACATAATTTTTCAATGGATAGGACCCACAGCAAATCGCGTCCATTTTGGAATGGACTGATTGATTTTCGCATAGATATCCTACAACGGAATAAAGTGGTTAACAAACTTCAAAATATCTATCACAAAATTTTGCAAGCATTTTTAATTTATTCTGTTAAAATTTTTTGATGAAAAAAAACTCTTTGTAAAATAGGTTGAATGGTATTGCGACGAACATGAGCCATCACAACAATGTGAACATGATTTTGCGACCAACCTATTCCATCGCAAAAACTTTCTAAGAACTTTGCAATGGAGTTTGCTTGTGTATGCCATTGAAATTTTGAATTTCAAAACTAAATCCCTTGGCAGAAATTGAAAATTGAGATGGATATTTTCTATCGCAATTTTGTTTTTAAATTGAGTCTTAATGTCAATAAATTTAAACCAAGCAATTAAATTTAATTTAGATATTTGTGCTTTGCGATAAACTAAATTTCGACTTACTTTACAAATTTTGATTATTTTTGAATTTATTGCTTGACTTATCCCTAATTGATTTTCAAATTTATATCAATTATAAATTAAAACAAATATTACATAATTTATTTCGTAACTGTTTTTCAATCATTCCAAAAACAATATGGGGGCTAGAACTCTCATCATTCCATAACATAAAATAATTTTACTAATTTCACCTTATTGAACAAATTCTTTGTGGTCAACCGGGATATAATAGATTAAAATGGCATGGTCTATTACATATTGATCCAGCACCACCACCAACAACTAACCTCCAGCTACGTTGGGGAGTGGATCTAGGTAGTACTAATTAAGAGAACAACCATCGTTGACCCAAAACCGCTTAAACATCTTTTTGAAACCAGTTTAATGCATCAAATAAAAGTTTCAATGGGTGCCCCCGTATGTAACAAAACTTTCCACGGTCATCTTTAAGGGTAATAAAAACGACAAATCAAAATAGAATACCCAAAAGTTATCAAGATGTATCACAAAACTTATCATGCCACCAATGGAGCCAATAGCAAAGCACCCCCCCACCCCACCCCACCCCCCCCCCCACCCCCCCAAAAAAAAAAAGAAGAAACATATTCATTGGTCAAGATTGTTCAAAACCCCTCCACTTCGTATAGAAGTTGCACTCATTATCTAGCTGTTCTTCTCAAATCATATATGTATATATCACCACAACTTACTAATATATATATATATATATATATATGTTAATATATATTATTAATAAATACTATTTAAAATTATAATATTTATAACCTTGAAATGCCTGCTACGATGTTCTAGTAATTGTGAAAAATGACTAGTTATTTTTGCTTATATTATTTAGACTATAGCATCTAATGTTCCGAGGAAAGAAAATAAAAAATAATAATAAAAAAAAAGAAATCTAAAATTGGTTATTTATGCCCCATTCCATTTCTTGACATAGTTTCACGCATGGATGCTTCTAGCAATGTACAAGCACTGAGAGTGGATTGTAAATTAAAAGAGAGGTTATGTCACCAATTTTTCACAAAAGAAATGAAATCCTAGTTGTTGAATAGAACAATTTTTTTTTTTTTTTTTTATCCTTGGACCCTGCAATGTGCTTTACTGTATTTACATTTGTTCCTAGACATGCAGAGGTTAATTTTGAGGTTCAATAAAATAATAAGGTTATGACAATTATGGGGAGAGTGTGAAAAAATAAAATTATACATGTTTTTTTGTGCTTATTAATTTTACACAGTTGTTTTTAATCGATTAGAGATAACACACGGGATTTGATGTAATTAACTGTATTCAACTCATTGCAAAGGCACTCTAGCTTAATTTATATTGGATCACATATATTTTTTTTTTAACCCAAAAATAATAATTTTTGAATTTATGGAGTGGGCTGATTTTCAAATCATACCAAAATTAATTTCAAGTCTAGTCATTTTGAAAGGATCAGATCGGCCTGATTAGGGCACAGGCCAAGGCCGAAAATATCCAAATAAAGTACTTAATTTATGGCCACCCGACCAAGTGCAGTTGTGATGCACAAAGTGAAAATCAAGTGCTCGGAATGGAATAACAAGAATTTACGCCCTATTAGGTGGGTTGTTATTTTTAACAACCACATGGAAAAATATGGGGAATTTGGCATAATCAAAATGCCAAGGAATAAGGACATGTGCTAAAAATATGCCTATCTAGAGTTCAATATTCAAGTAAAGGGGTTCTACCTTAAATAAAGTAGAAAGTCTAGTGGAGTCTCGAACTACAAAAAAGGGAGAAACATACCGAGCAAAGACAATCTTGACTCATCAATCAAATCAATAACTTCAACTTGAAAAGTCTACACTTTCTCGATTTTTTAGTTAGGAAAAATCAAAATTAGCTTAGTTCATATGTTAGAAAGCCGTTGCACAAGAATTCATATGGATTTTCACTATGTATTCTCCATAGTGTCTCTAGATCATAACCATCACTTATATTATCGAGACGAGATATCATTGTGGTTTAGTGATATCTTACATACATGTCGAGCATCACGCATGAGAAATTTTAACTAAAGTCCAACAATGTTCATTGGGTAGGATAGTCTTTCAATGCACTTGTGTATAGCCATCGTACGAGTCATCAATGCACTCGCTTGTAGCCAAAAGTTTATGAAGTCTTTCAATGCAATCATGGCTCATGTCATCAATGTACTCATTTGTAGTCAAAGTCAGTAATATCCATTTAAAATAGTATCATCTTTCAATGTAATTCTTTATTTTCTTTTTTTATAATTTTTTTTATAATTCTTTATCACTAAATTCTTAAGTCCTACATTAAGTTGCAGGGTGGCAAAGTCTTAGGGATATCGTTTGTCTACTCCGATCCGATCGCTCTAATTAAAAGTGAGTATAGGAGCATTTCATAGTTCACATTAAATTCTTACATTATGTGCTCATCACACACTAACATGCCCGTACACAACATGAAATCTCATTCCGTAGTGACTGATTTCGCCCGTCAAATTCAATGATTGAAAATTTTGAGCAACCTATTCTTTTAAAATTTAGAAAAGGTAAACTTTGGTAAATAATAAGAGCAAAAACAATAATAATACCACGGGGTCTACTTAATTACCTAATGATATTATAACCAAGTCAACGACCATACAGCTAACGTCCCAATATGATTAAAAAAATACAATATTTGAAGTTGAACTAAAGCTTATAAACATGTTGACAAGGACTGCTTATAAATACAGTACCACCCCATTTAATTACTCAATAATTATATAATGATAAGTACTTTGATTAGTGGAATAACTCAATTATTAAAGGTGCTAAATATGATTAATCTTTGTCGCAGTCCACACCGCATCATTATCTTTCCCTAACTTTGATAATCTTTTTCCTGACTTAAAAATGATTAATATTTAAACTAATATAAGACTTGGTCGAGTTCTTGAATTTAAAATTAAGTGTTAATATGAAATTCATGCCACTTGCTTTTATAATCTATCTATGGCCAAAAAATAATCAAACTTATATACTATAATTCATAATATCATTATGTCCAAATACAGCAGCCAAATAAAATTTTTTAAAGAATTGAAGTGGGAGGCGCAATCAAAGAACGCCCATGTGATATGATTAAGTTGTTCAATAAAACTAATCACCATAAAATAATAAATATAATAAATAAAATAATAATCTATCAAAACTGAATTATGGTGGCAATGCAGACTTCAATTCAAGGAACTGACTTTGAGCATAATAAAGTTACAAAGAATTGGCGCTATATAGAAATATCCCACAATTGCATAGCACTTTCTTAGGCAAGTTGCTTCAACTAACAAAGAACTGACTTAGAAATATCCCACATTTCTTAGGCAAGTTTCTTATAAAAACCATAACTTTATTTACAATTTGGCCCCTTAAAAATAAAAAAATACTAAAAAGCCCCCCAAATAAAAAAAGAACTAAAAAACCCCATTTGAAATATTACTCACAGCAAAATAAATTTTATAAGTGATAGGAATCAATCCCAGGTTGAGGAGAAGAGAAGAACTTAAGCTTGCTTCCTGAACCATTCAGCCACACTCAATTTATATTCTATGGTGTGATATACATAATAATATACTCTTTAATATTGTTTAAGTTTAATTTTTTACTATATCGATAAAATAATAAAATAAATTATTTTTTTATATAAAGGGACAAAATTAATTTTTGTAAGTATATATTAAAAAAAATTTAATTTATTTATAAGTATGTGAAACGGTGATTAATTTTTTTTTCAATATATGGATAAATTTTTCTTCTCATCAACCCGAATTTAATTCCTATTACTTACAAAATTTATTTTGTTGTGAGTAGTATTTCAAAAGGAGATTTTTTTTAGCTATTTTTTTCATTGGGGGTGCTTTTTAGTATTTTTCTATTTTTAAGGGGGTAAATTATAAATAAAATTAGAGTTTGCAATGGAAAAACTAACGGAATGATGAAATTGAGTAATGGATTGTAATTTTATTGTTCAAAATTGAAAACGTCTAAACGTGAAGAACCAAAATTGACAAAGGGTCAAAGATCAGAGATTAAAAATGGAATTAACCTTATGTTCAAATATAAGTTTGGCAAGAACTTCTCTAACTTGTGGATGTCTAACAGCAAAAGATGGTAAACACCCAACACCAACTAAGAAGCAAGACAAGAATTTTGAATCGCATAATGCATAATAAGTGCTAGCAGCTTGGAAAAAGGAAAACCACAAATTAAACCAAGAGATTCAAAGAAAATTGATATCATCGCGCATAGAAAATTGGCTTCAAATACAAGAAAACCCGCAAGGTTTGGCCTGTTTTTGCAAAACTTTCTGCTGTATAAAAAAGTTACAATCCCCTCCTGCTATTAGGAGGTATTTGTGATATATAGCCAAACATTATAATGATTTTTGAAATTTTCAAGCCACTGGGAGTTTTGTAAAAACAAGCCAAACCTTGGGGGTGTTTCCACAATTAACCCCAAAAACCTTAATTCTCGACTATATTAGCTTCCGTGCATAGTTTATTTTTTTGATACAATCCATTTAGAACACCCCATAAATACCAATCGGAACGCCACACAGTCAGGGAACCCAAGACCTAAATGGTGTGAAGTTCGAACCCCCACCGTATTAGCTTCCGTGTATAGTTTAGGACTATGTATTTTGATAGTTAAATCAAGAAAAATCACAATACACAGTACATGCATAGGTAATAGTTTCTTCAAACAATACCAATCACGAGAAACTCAATATATTAGAAGCTTCTAACAGATCTATGCAAATACAGAAACGACGAGCACACATCAGATAATTTCAAACTAACTTTAGAACTACCAATGGCACAAAGACAACAATATGTTTAGAAGACAAGATTATGTTTCAGTGGATACATTTCTAGAAAGTAGCCAACATAGATAGACATAATAAGCATATGATAATTAAGCCAGAAAAGTTTACAACATAGTCACATAAGAGGTTAAAACACATTGACGAGATTTCAAGGCATAAAGTCAGTTAAAACCTTTCACAGCCTTGTGCTCGGCTGAATGTGAAATTACTAAAGTACCCTCAACAACTCCAAGCCGAAACGGACAAGAGCTCACAACGTTGCCAGCACAGCAAGAGCGAAGCGTGCTGCCTCTCCACACGAAATCCTCTAACTTGCATTCTCCTCAAGATGCATTCAGCCTGAATTTCACCAAAGTTACTAATAGGTAGCGGTGAATAACCCACAGAGGCAAACAAGTTTCTCCAGGTTGGCATACATCAGGGTACATTCAGCCTCCCCAAAACGGTGCTTTCAATCCTAGGCTGGAAAAGAAACTTCTCGATTTTGTCAAAAGCATCACAACTCACGTTAGCAGCATCAACAGAACCTAATAAAGCCTCATAGTACTCAAGAGTATGAAGAATATGATGTGAGAAAGGCAGATCAATCCGCTCACACCCACGGCCCAGTGAGACCATGATTTTCGGCCTGAGTTTCTTTATAAGACAAAGAAATGAAGGAAGCACAGAGAGATAACCCATGAAGGACCAAACAGGAAAATTCACAGCAATGGTCTCATTCTTGGATGTCCTCAAGGAGGAAACCGAGTTACAATTTGGGTCAAAAGAGTCAATATTCACCACCTCGAGCTCAAAATATATTCCTAGTTCATTAGCAAAACGTGTCAAATTTTCATGCATAAGGCTAATCTCGAGCGAATGGTGAGTAGAGGTAGAAAGCAAAGGCAGTAATCTTGACAGATGTTACCACCTCTCTGTTCAATTCTTGCAGAAAAGAAGACCAATGAGCACCAAACCGATATCGAAATCTATTATATGAATTTGTTGGGTTTCACCGAGGGCTTTCAAGAATGATCTGATCAGCAGTAAAATTCATGTAACTGGATAACGGGAGAAACCTCAGAGAATAGCTTATAAGCACACATCTTGAACATACCATCAACGGTGCTGGCATTTTCGGTGGCAACATCGTGATGGCCAATTCCAAAGCCTCCTTAAACATAGAAAGCAGACCTAAAAAGGCCTCCTTCTAACTAATGGAGCCACAACATGATTGAGCCGCGCCAATATCGCTTGTGCGTTAGAGAGATTTCCAGCCTGTATCGATTCGGCTGCCTTGTAAACCTGGTCATATACAACTTGTTTCTGTTGCTGCATGAGAAGTGATGAGAAGATGAATATTGTTCACACCATAAGCTCACTGCAGCCTCCGGTTGGTTCAATCTTGGGCCCACCAACGGCATCTCATGAGTTGAGGTTGCTGCATTTGGGGCAAAATTGTCACGGACTTGTTCATCTAACAGCCCACTTGCGGCCTTAGCTCACTGACCGCCACTCCTCGCAGTGCTAAATGTTGTTGCTGTTTTACGGGCGAAAACTGATGACCCGGGTCACAAAACGGAACTTTAATGCTCACAGAGCCAAATTTGAAGTCACATTGCCCACTCTGAGGGTGAACCTGGTTTTGCTGCTCTCGCTCAGTTCCAAAAAATAAAGGATTTAAGTTTGTCACTTTTAGGTTTGCAGCATTTCGAACCAAAAAGGGTCTAGAGTCTGGCCTAAAGGGTCAAACTCTTCTTGAAAAGCCACATAAGGAGCCAAAGATTGCAAATTGTCGCCATTATTAAGTGTCAATGAGCAAACTATTTGAATCCAAACAAATTTCCTAGTGGAAAAGACCAGAACAGAAAGGCCTAAAGTGGGCATATTATAGCTAGAAAAAAGCATTACCAAATGGCTGTCAACTCAGAGCTCTTGTCAATGGCCTCAAAACCCACAATGCCTTGGGCCTCTGCAGCTTCAAGATCTCGTCTTCAAACCCCTTTCACACACCCCATGGCTCAAACCAGGCACCATTATAAACAGTGTCAGCCGCCGCCCACTCTCCTTCCCTCCGCCGCCGCGCCGGCGGCGGCGGCGGCGGGCTCATTCATCACCGTATTTCCTTGTGGGTTGGTGTTGTTAAAAGAGGTGAAAGTAGATGTGGAGGTAGAGGGGCTTGGGCTCCTTGTATCCAGCACAGAAATGGGTTCATTAAGTGTAAAAGTTCCATCTTTCTTGCACCTTGAGAAACCAAATATCCCTTGTAAATTGTTGGAACTGGGTTGCATTCCTATCATCTACACTCAACCCCAAAAAACGCACAAAATTAATCAAAAGAACAGAAAAAGAATAAGGAAAAACAAGGAAATACCATATGGATTTCAGTTTAGCTTGCCTTCTTATCTTGAACTTCTTGTGCCCCTTTCTTGTCTTTTACCAAGATTTGAAGTTCTTGAATGGTTATTGGTAGCTAAAAAATCAAAGCCATGATCTCTTGAGAGATCCATTAGTCCTAAGAGAAGAACCTGACTCTTTCAACAGTCTTTTCTTCCCCTTTGGAGCTCCATATCTCAGCTTCCATAACCAGTACATTATCCCCCCTCTCTCTCTCCCGCTCTCTCTATCTAATTATATATCGACACATATACACATTAAATATTATTTAATACTTTAATAATGTAAACTTCTCCCTACTGATTGTCTTTTCTAATGCAAAACCATCTAATTTTAAACTAGATTACTTAGCAAGAAAAGAAATTCAAACTATTTATTTTTCCTCAGGTCCCAGCCTTTTTCAAAAATTT